>CM061040.1:81487129-81782129 GCA_030762985.1 Adelphocoris suturalis
CAATACCAAAACGATTTTGGTGGGTTGTGCCGAGCAGTTTTTATTGTGTAGATAGATCTTAGAAATATAAATTCAAATCGCTTTAACTACAACAATATTGGTCGGGAATAGTTTTAACGTAACTAAGGTTATATCGAGCGAAGATTATAATTAGGTACAAGCTGAAACTTCATTGCTGAAATTTGAATTGAATCCTTTTTGGGACTGCTGGGTAAGAATGACAAGATAAGAAGCCACCTTACATAGCATATGGTGTTATGTAATTAACATAATTTGCCCGTAGCGGAGTAAGGGTACACGGCTAGTTAAATAAATAAATATAAATAAAAAATAAAGTGAAATAAACTGCCAAAGATGTTGACATGCCAAACGGAATCACTAAGGGACCTAGGTATGGAAAAGAATGGGCAATTTTCATGATTTTTATTTCATTTTTTCTTGAAAACATGATGATAAATGAACGGAAAAATAGAGATGTTACTCTACTTTCTTTCTAATTGCTCCACAATGCTGAAATCTGAAAAGGGGTCTCTATACGATACGTAAAATATAGTTCCAACGTGTCGAAGCACCGTGATCTGCTGAATGAGCTGTGAGGATAATTTGTTTCTTAATCGCCCTAGAATGATGGAATTTGAAATGGGGTCCCTGAAGGAAACGTAAAATAGAATAACAACGTGCTAAACCAACCTAAACCGCTGAGTACGCCGTGAGGTTCATTTGTTTCCTAATTAACCTACGATACTGAAATTGCAAACGGAGCCTCTCAGGGGAGATATAATTTAATTACAAATTACCACTCTGATCTGCTGAGTGAGCCGTGAGGCTAATTTGTTTCCTAATCGCCCTACAATACTGCAATTTCAGTCACAGGGGAAATGTCAGTTATACCAGTCAAACATGTGGTTACATAAACTATACGAAAACCTTTGATTCATATCAAAATAGGTTAATTCAATATACCTCAAACGTATTTCTACATAAAAATTCCAGTCATTACCTAATAAGCAGCTTTTCGTACGGGTCAGCAATTTCTAATAACTTTTGAATTTTTATTGATATTGGATCATGTATTATTAAAGCAAGTTTTTGCGAAAATTATCCACCTACTTGAAATATGTACAATAACTCTCTTCGCATTGATAAAACTATAGAAAATTATCTGGAAGCATTTTACTAATTCAAAATATCAGTTTAAAAACAACAGTAGAATGTACTTAGGTACTTGTAGAAATAACGTAAAATATCTCAGCTTTTGGATTGATATCTTTGAATTATACGTTTATTAAGTAACCGAATCCAGATTTTATCTTGGAAAACCAGCAGTGCACTACGAATAAGTAATAGCATCACTAATATTGACGATGAATCTGTTAACAGAAATGTCCTCCGAAAACAGTCGGTAGGTACAGTAATTCACCAGCTAGTCTTCGGTGCGAATGTGGTTTAGCATCAGTCTACTAACAAGCTAGTATAAGCTCGTTATACTACCTCGTTACCTATTTGAATGTAACTTACTTCGTTAGAGGCTGTTAAATGCTGAAAAATCGTTGTGATCTGTACATTTCAATCACATGTGAATTAACACAACAAACAAACTTCTTTCTTTTGTTTATGCTGGAAGGCAGAGCCATTGAGCAAAATACCGGCTCAACTGATCGGTCCATTGCATTTGATAGATCGTGGCAAAAAAAAGGCCACACTTTGCAAAATGGATGCATACCTGCAACTACCATGGCGGACATAGCGATTCATTCCAAACATTGTACGTGTAAAAACAAAACGAAAAATCAGCATGAGGAGTCCTGCGAAGTAAATAATTTAATAATTTAAATAATTATATTAAGGTCACCAGTGGGGGCATGGATGTGGCAAGAATGAAAGAGATTCATTCCCGATCCTTGGACAGGAACGTTCGATATACACTTTATTTGAGTGATGGGGATTCAAAAGCTTCCAAGTCTTTCAAAGAAAATATTTATGGTCCTGTTCGTGTAATTGAGAAACTCGAAATATAGGGCGCGCACAGAAGAGGATGGGGAAGCTTTTAAATAAACTGAATCATAAAATGAGCAAGGAAAAACGTCCGATGATAAAAACTTATAGGGTGCAAAGGGAGGCTGACTGATGAAGCAATTTTAAAAATTCAGGCTTATTATAGTCTAGCCATTAAAATTAATGTTGGAGGTGCCAAAAAAATTGGCGATTTGGGAGAGTTATTGCTACATCATGTTATCTAATGAAAACCCATGTCACAACTTTTGCCCCAAGGGGTCAGCCTCATGGTGTCGTTACTAGGAAGCCATTCACGAAAAAACTGGGTACGACCACCGAAAACATTTTCAACTTCCAAATTTAATCATGGAACAGTTGAAACCCAAGTTAGCAAGGAATTTTCCTAACCAAATTTGCTACAAAGGCATGAAAATGATAAACCCCAAAACCGAGCGATGAGAATAAAACCTAAACATTTGCTTAGATCAGTAGCTAGCTAGTAAAAGCATAAGGTCCAGTCTCGAGAAAATGCTCATTTTCAGGTGAATAACCTTTAGCTAATACTTTAAGGTAGGCAGCACATGCTTTGTAGGAGCCATTTGATCGAAATTACCCATGCGTCATCATGACGCACGGCGATATTTGCCTAGCAACGGCCTTTCCAGCTCTCCTACAATCTCCATGTTTCTCGACAATATAGGTATTTCTCTGGGATCGTATTTTTTGCCGCCATCGAACCATCGATCCCTAAGTGTTCGACGATTACTATGTAGAAACCTGGGTCCCCTAAAAATCTTAATAACAATAACATTTCATTGGTGTGCTGTATTGAGTCACTAGACAAGGTCCTGTGGTCTTGGATTCCCAAAACTAAATTTTTACACCTGAAAACATTAAAGCCAGGGATACGACGAAAAGTATAGACGAAGCAAGAAGTAGAATATCCAATAGTAAGGTAGAATTTAACTGGAAAGAAAATCGGACCAAGAAAAGCAGGGCACGAAAGAACTTAGAGGAGATGCTAATCTAAGCGGAGGGGGCGGAGCCCCCCTGGAAGTTACTAAGTTAGGTCTAGATCTGTTTTTTAAAGACCTTTGTTTATGTTTGACATCATCAATTTTTCGCAGGAGGCTAACGTTTCAGCGATATTCAGCGCCCCAGGGGACATTTATTTAAGAAGAATATAATATTTGATCAATAGAATTGGTAAAGAGGAAGGAGTCTGTGCGTATATATCATTTGATAAGACAAAGCCAGGGAATTATATGTCAGTTTCCGGGCAAACAAGCTCGGTCATTGCGGTGAGCAAACATGGAAAATCCTCCCAATGGCTTTTAACCCAAAACCTCAAACAAGAATGATAACTTAGACCCGATTCCAAGATGCCATCGGTTCGGGAAGGAACCTATTGGGCTACCACAACGATGCGAAGGATGCGAAGAAGAAATGAATTTTACCCAAGCAATGGCAAATCAGCAAGCTTATCAGCGTTGGCAAATCAAATTCAAGCTGTGGTAAACGGAGCTCAAAATTCTGAGAAGATATTTGTCTTCTGAGCCACTATTCTTTAACGGGGAAAAAGGGTGACATGTGGGTCTGGTATAAGAACTCATACAAAAGCGGATGAATCTGTGGAATGAAGAAAAATTTGAGGAGTTATTACAGGAAGCACAATGCTGCGATTGGCGGCTGAAGAAGAAAGAAAAGGAACAAAAAGGCTACGATATGCGTGTTTTTACACTCTTGATCATGTAAGGAAAACAGGGATGTGACAAGATGGATCACAGGTCGATACGGTGGGGGCGCATTATCGCCAGAAAGCTTACTTGAAAATGGAAAAACTGTCCTTGAGACTCTTCAAAGTAAGTATCCAGAGCAAGCTCCCTTGACCCTTTGCCATTGATGATTGATGTAGATGTAACTGCAAACCATAGAGAGTCAGTTACTCTCTAAAAAAACTTAGCTCCGGATCTCATCCAGCTCATCCGGGGGGCTCTAGACTTCATGATTCGTTTTTAGACGTCCCAAGGAGCCTCCACTCCAAATTTCAGCTTAATAGGTTGAATAGCAAAGAAATTGGATGCGCCGCTACTTTAGTCTCGAATAGCAAAGAACTTAGCTCCGAATCTTACTCAGCTGATCTGGGGGCGATAAACTTCATGTTTCGTTTCTAGGCGTTTAAGGGGTTCTCCATTTCAAATTTCAGCTTCATGGGTATGTTGAATAGCAAAGAAACTAGATCCACCGCTACTTTAGTCTCGTTTTTTCGTGGCAATGTTTAGTGACATTTTTCACTTTTAGGTCCCGGTAAAAGCGTATTCCACGTTAAAAAAGTTTATCAACATTCAACTGGTGCATTAAAAATTTGTTGCACAAAATTATGTTGAAAAATGTTCTCAAATTTCATTTCTACTACAAATAGCTAATACTCCTAAATCTTTTTTTTTTCTTCTTCTCGCAAAAGCAAAATATTATTTAGAACTAGTTTTTTGTCATAAAACTGGTAGTTAACAATTTATTTGCACTCGAAGACCTCAAATTTCATCAAAATGTTACATAATATAGCACCATAATCATTGATGAAAATTCGCTTATACGATCATGCTGCATGACTGTTTTAAACGGGAACACCACACTGGAACGTGATCCATGAGTGAGCACTACGTTTCGCTTGACGAGATTAATTTATTACGCGCCAACTTTGGTGTGCCATCCGAAGAGGTAATATTGGATTAGTCACGTTTTATCACAATCCATCATAATACCGGGGCTAATGAGATTTGCGTATCAACCAAAAGCCCACGGCGTTGCTTACAGGGTCGTAGGCGTCGATGTTATTCACTCGAATGCAAACAGATTCACTGGAGCGTGTTTAACCTTGGGGCAATCAACGATTCATTCATTTCCTACAAACATATGCACGCAGCTGGATAGGCAAGGCGGTAAATTTGGAAAGTGTAGACTCCTGTACAATGTTCTGGGGGATATTAATTTTGCGAGGGGCATTATTTCAATATTATTGATTATGAGTTAGGTTTATTCATTTTATCGACCACACAGGTATCGGATGTAATAAAAGAAAACCTTTGAAAAAACTGACAAAATTGGGAAAATAGTCAGCCAACTTTAAAATTGGGAAAGCACTAGTTTCATTCTAAAGAACTGTACAAATAGCTCTAAAAAAGTAAGATCGTTTCTGTGACAGGCGGAGAACTTGACATTTCTACAATGATGTATAGAAAAGTAATTTTAACAAAATATGCTATAAGAGATTGTTGGGTGTTTTCCCACTTAAATTTTGATGATTGTGATGATATTAATATAAATGGATTCAAAGATAATAACCTTAATAATTAATACCTTAACGATCATACAACTCCTAGTTGTACTTTTGAAGCACTGAACATTCTATTCAAAATGTTAATGCGGTCCCCACTTGCAAAACTAACGATTTTAAACAATATTCCAAAATTATTCAAAATCGATTCACTTAGTAGATTTGGGTACTTTGATATCAACTGTCATACCCTACGATAAGCACCTATTATTCGCTGTATGAGTTTTTAAATTGGTGCACTAGTGACGTCAACTGTGCACCAAACTCGCACTTCAAATGAGACAACATTTTCAGAATATAAAAGGTACCTATATTTCCTACGAATTTCCCGCTTCTGCTTTAGGACCTTTTGAGTGAAATATCAGTCGTTAAGCCGTTGAGCGTTTTTTTGCAATTTTCCCTGAAATTTGAATAAATTTAAATACATAATATTTTGAAAGTTTTACAGTAGCAAGCATCTTGTGCATGTGTTTCTTCTAAATGATATTTCCATAATTTATTGATTCGTCATTTTTTTAGGAGTTTTGATTTTGGTTTATTGTTTTCAATAATGAACCTTTGTAATCGACCAAGAAAAAACAATGTTTGACCTCCCCTCAAAATTTGTTGGTTTACGTTTCAAAATGCGCAGAATAAAAAAATCGAATAAAGAAAAATCCATCCGTCCGCCGTCCGAAGCTTATCTCAAAAAGTATTGGACCAAAGTTTAAGAAATTTGGCTTGAAAATCATTTATCGGCCGGGGATGTGGCAGTAACATCGGCATCGCATTCGATCAACACTAAAGAGAACCTAAGGGCTGAAATATTCAAAAATCGAGATCTTTCAATGGAACAGTAATGATTTTTCGAGTTTCATTCATTGGAATCTGCCCAAAGAATGGAACGAAACCAGCCCAGTCGCTATGCGTTTATTCGTTTGCTTTCCCTAAGGGCTAAAACAACGACTCGACAAGAAAAAAAAAAGACATCAACACGGGAGTGAATCGTAACCAGTAAAACACATCAAAAATCGCCTTGAAAACTATAACTATCGAATCAGCTGATAATGTAATTCCAATGGAATTCTGACTTCCCGAAATCGAGTTTCTTCTGTATTCTATTGGGCTTGTAAGTAGGTAATCACCTCATTGATTTTAAGTTGTTTGGACAAGAATGGTGCTAACAGTAACAACCTAGAAATATAATTACAGAGCATTGGGGTTACCATGATGATAGAGAGACAACGAACAAGTGAATAAATAGAATAACATTTCTAGCTTTAGAAATCGACGTGGGTGGGTATACTACAAACCTGTATTCAATCGAATTACCAGCTTTAATTATATTAATTTATTAAATTATTGATTAGTATACATCTAGTAGTTAAACATTAGTAAACATACTCTTAATTAAATTATTATTTCTATTCCAACAACAGAAGCTAAATTACTTCCGAGTCTACCAAGGTCGGAACGTTTTAGAGAATTTTCTAAGAAAATGAAGCTATTGCAATGAATCCAAAATTTTCTTCATGGAAATTCGTTTTGGAATTCCTTGAGTTTAACGCTTTTTGATAGGTAGGTGTATGTAGAGTTTAATCAAAAAGTTCTGGTTCTTTTCAATTTGCGCGCAAACAGAGGGTCGTTAAAACTTTTCGGTGGTCTCAGCGTTACTCTTCCTGGGTCATCTGGTTATCTTATATTGCTGTAACTTTCCCAGTTCTCGTGTTATTCTAATCAGATTCGGAACCTCTGAGGCTAATTTCTTTCCTAATCGACTCACGTTGCTGAAATTTAATGGAGCTTGTTCGGAACACCTCAAAAACAATTACGAGGTTCGGAGGATACTGAAGAGCTGATGGGGCCTCTGAGGTTAATTTCTTTCCTGTTCGACCTTCCGTTTTATTAAGCCAAATGTGCACACCTATTCAATTCATTTGCGTATTTTACCCAATTTTTCATAGAAAAGGGGGTATTACAGCCGTCGGCTCGGCAGCACTTGGGTGTGGGGATGCATTTTCTTTGCGTTTCAGTGGGTGTAGATAGAACACGTTTACAATAGTAAATAGAACGCGTTTACAATTCATTTTCATATTTCTTTATATATACATTTATTTATATTTATTTATATACATATATATATATATATATATATATATATATATATATATATATATATATATATATATATATACTTGATTAGTGATTGTTCTACTGAACTATATATTACATGAACTTAAATGATAGAAATTTGACAAGTATAAAGGTGAAAGAGTGATTTGATATTTCGAGTAAATCTTTTTCAAAATTAGAAGAGTAATGGTTTTTTCTGAACTATGGGACTTGGAGCGTTTCTTGTTTCTTGGAAGCTTGTAACCATGTAAGCAAGTATGGCTTCATTACTTTTAGCTCAGTACATCTCAATCGTTTAGATTGAGACCAGGAGGCCTCATTGATCCCAATACCCACCTATGAGCCCGTTCAGACTGCTGTAGCAGTCTGTCGTTCGTTGGTTGTGGCATCTGCTTCAGATGCTACTGTGACGTTCAACGAATGCTTCGGAGTGAAAGTTCTTCCAAATTTTCATATGATGTATTACCATGTCCGAACTTGTGCCTCGCTGAATTTCGTGAGAATCAGCTGACGAGCCGTAATATCAACCATAATGATGGCAAAATCGTGCTCAAATCTCTCCTATTCACCGTAGGACGTTGAAAATTCATAGGGAGCCTCTCTGGGACAACCAGAGACCAATGAAATGATGGGCTCCTCCACCCTAAGCTCCAGCTGACCGATTAGAAAAGTTGGTACTGCGTAAGTGTTTTCTTGCCAAAATCATAATAGATGCTGTTTTTACGATGTATCGTAAATGATTAGGAGGTTTATGCATTTAGATCACTTGAATTCATGTTTGAATGTATTTTGCGAGAATCCCATCAAAACCGTTCGTCGTTAGGAACAAATGCCCGAAAAACCAATAAACAGAATTTTTCTACATGCATTTTCTAAGTTAGTCTTTCCTTAGCTATATGGGTGGTTAGGAAGGGAGCACAGGGCAGCCGATGGGCGGTACAAATCACTTCGAAAAACCGGAGGCCGAGCTACCTGCTGAGACGGACCAGTGACGCAATAGCAGTCACACTACGCAGAACTGCCTGCCCGGCTTTCCATGAGAATTGAATATTTTTTGCAAAACTTTAGTATGCAAATCCATTCACAAAGATGAAATTGCTTCTATGGGGTTCCAGGAGTCCAGAATCATTGTACGCCAATAACAGACAGGCAGATGGATACTCTTGTAAATTCCTCAGATTCGTATGCAAATGAGAATCAAGTTTCTCTTACAGCTGTGACACCCTATAATATCCCTAAACGGTTCCGCCTAAGTCATGTGTGGTGAATGCCAACTACGTTCTACGGGGCGTCTGGTTGTTTGTTTACGCGTCAAATTCGCTCACGACTCACCGCCAGTGGCCTGACCCGTCTTGGCGCCTCGCCGCTCCCACTCGCAAACCACTAGCCACCCACCAAGGTCTACTCATATTTTTAAAACGGTTCCGCTAGCCGCGACATTGATCTAATGTTTTGGCGAGTTTGGTCAACATATCAGGTCCATGAAATACTTCTCATCCAAAGTAATTCCCCAAGTAAAATGCGAGAAGAGAGATGCACTAGAGAAGTTAGTGCATCAACTAATGTTTCCACTCCTCTGATGCTGCCAGAAAATACCATATTTGGAATTTAGCCCATTTTCGTAGAAAATGAAGATATTAGTTACTAAGGCTCCAAAAATTTTAAAATCAAAATTTTCGAAAATTGTCTTCATTGAAATCCGTTTTGAGGCAACCCCTACATATACATATATATTTATTACACCTATTCATTTATAGTAACGAAAACTCATACAGTTTTGCATGAATTTTCGACAATACATAGGTATACTTCCGAATTAATTGGTGGGTGCTATGAGCAAAAGAGGGTGAATGGATGAAGTGTGAAGGTTGGTAAGTAAGTATAGGTACCGTGGGTCGCGAGTCTCGAAAATCTAAACGGCAGACTCCCTTTGGAAGTTGAGTTGGGTACCACTGGTTTACACCGTTAGGACGAGGCCAGGAAATTCATATTGCCAGAAATGAGGAGTCGACTATTCGCCTAGGTATGTACCTATTAGGATGGTGTCAGGTTAAAATGCAACTTGTCCTTGCTTGTTGTTTGCCTTTGCCTTGCCTTGTCTTGGTTGGTTCGCTTGCTTGTCTTGCCTTGTTTTGTTTGCTTGTTGTTGCTAGTCAGAGCTGTGTTGCATCGCCTGCTTGAAGATACATCACCAGAACCACCAGAACATTAGGAGTCGAAGATGTTTCGGTCTTTAAATTGAATTTTGATAATAATTAAGAGTAACATTTCACATTTGTGTCTCTAAGCATATAAATCGTCTTATGTTTTTCTCAATAGGGAAGATCATGGAGAGGGGTTTGATACGTTGATTCATTAGGTCACTACAAATCCTTAATCGCACATTGATGCAGACCCGCAGTACACGAACGTGATGCTGAATGCCTACTAGGAATATGAATAAGGAAATTTCTTATGACCTCCTTGGACTCATATTTGTCGATATCAATTTTGTAGAACCCTAACTACATCCTCATTACTCTCAGGAACATTGCCCAAGTCTAAAATAATAGTTTTAAAAGTGTTTAAGTAAAAGTAACAGTTTCCGATATCAGTTCTTCAGGATGTGGTGTAGGACCTTGGCCTCTTCTTGGATGAAAGACTTCATCCGCCAGCCATCTGATTGAAAAACTGAGACTCCGAACAAAGCAATTTAATATTCATCTTCTCCAAACATGGTTGAAACTTGGTGTATCCACGAAGAGGATAGTACCTAATCCTGTTAAAACCGGTGGGACAATATTCATGCAAACTTATTGGATCTGCTGCCAAATGACACAGTGAGAAAAACCACTGTCCCAATACATGTGACAAATGCATTTCGTTGAAGTCTATAAAAAATAAAAACTACCCAAGACCGTTAACTTTGAACTCCCATGTGCAGAGTAAAGTATTGATTTGGGAACAATTAAACTGATAGGGGATTATTTACAGATTGACCCGCACATTCCATGGAAATTTCATCGAATTCACACACCCACACGCACGCCCGCAAACA
Source organism: Adelphocoris suturalis (assembly GCA_030762985.1). NCBI lineage: Eukaryota > Metazoa > Arthropoda > Insecta > Hemiptera > Miridae > Adelphocoris > Adelphocoris suturalis. Next base: position 81,497,611 of record CM061040.1, read on the forward strand.
AACACACATACACGCACAGTTTTTCAAATTTTTCTTTTCCCGAAAGTGAAAAGCAACATTAGTATGGTTACCTACGAAAAAAAGAAAGAAAGAAAGCCCATCCTCAGCGCTGTTCGGAGTTTCTTCCCCATTTTGATACCTATTCAAATTATACCACCTACCAAACTAGGAATCCACAAAACATTTGTTTACTTGCTTTTGCTTACAAGAAAATAGCTATGCAGTAATCTATTTAAATTGTCTGTATAACAGTTTGTACTCTAATATATTCCGAATCTTCTCTACCAACACATTTTCATGATCTGAACAGTAATGTAATTACGAGGAAACCACTCACAACCTAGCACCAGACATAACATACACCTGCATACAGCCTGGTGTTCCACACACAACATAGCACATTTTACTTCCGATATCTAGGTAGTAGATGCGGAAGCAACAAACAAACACAAATAGGTAAGTACCAACAAATAATAAATTTCAAAACTAAGTAAATGAACCTAACAAAAAGAGAGAGATTTATAACGCAGTTTTTCACATCGAACACAAGTGCAGCAGTGCCTGATCACGTGATATCCACTACTCTCCCATCACATCCTCGATAGCAGACGCATGGTTGTGACGATGGACACGTGATAATGTTCCGTCTACATTATATTTACTTTCTTTCATTTTGTACTCCTTTGCAAAGAGCTATCTAATCAGGCACACTAACAACTGTTCGTTGCATATAAGGCATTAAGCAACGCGATATTGATAGCAACTAGAATGAAATACATGAAAGTAGGTACCTATCGTTTAAATAAAACAACATAGCCCAGGTTGTAAGAGTAATGATTATTCATTGCTATTGCTAATTTATTTCCGATCAATTAATGAGAACGTTAGAACCTAATTCACTCATATGCCCATTTGTGTGTATTTTCCAGTACATTAAAAATACTACATATAGTCAACATCACCACCACGTCTATCGTGAGGGTTTTTACGCCTACCGTTTATTGTTGTCGGTTTTAAAACCTTTTTTTGAAGAATATCTAGATTTCCAGAAATTTGCGCATCACAAATGCACCACGATTTAGCTACTTTTCCCGAGCCAGGAGCTCTGTTACTGATGCATTATATACAACATTTGATTTTCAGAATGTTTATATCAATCAGCCAATCAATACCAAACATATCAATAAATATTTCCAAGAAAAATAATGGAAAACGAAATAAAATGTTCCCAACATTATAAGTAGGTAAAACATTATTTAACGAAATAATTATGAAACAATTAATAAAATTATTATAAGTCACGATTTTCAGTAATAATTTTCAGTAACAGTTTCACAACATGCCTATACAATAAATAACAGTGGGATCACCCTGGATAGCAGAAGCTGTGGCCGAATATGGAGTTGTTTTTTAAGTGAATTAGTTTATTATATATTTAAATTAAATTTAATGTCGGTTATTTTTTGTAGAAATACGGCAATTTTTAATGCAAAATAAATATCACTTGGTGAGTTTTCATTTTATTAAGTAAAATATTCATATTTCTCATTTTCTACATTCTTTCATTTCTTCTTTAAATTTTTATGATTTGTTTCTACAAGTAATTAATTATTAGTTTTCCTTTACGGCATGTGGAAATTTGTGCGAATGAATGATTTACTTATGGTAGTATCGTTTTATAATGATTACCTCTGCTGCCCATGAACTCATTTTGGTTATTTTTTTATACAATCGAACATATCAATGACGTGCAGTTGATGTCTATAATGTTATTGTTTTAACAATCGTAGATTGTACAGCTGTTTGTATACTTGAGGCGCAAAGCACAAACACATTCCACCACTTGTTCAGTTCAGATTACTAACACACTGGTAGGAACTAAGTTCCTAAAGAACATAATTAATTCTACTTGGATTGGATTCAACCAATATACAAATCATCAAATTCAGAAGCTGAATACGATACAGTACGACTTTACGGGACTACTGAAGCTGAATACTTGGAAGAAACTCTAATGATATACCTAAGTGAACACACAGATGACAAAGCAGGAGAACGTGGGTAACCTTTTCCAATCAGTAGGTGATAAGACGCTACCAGTCGGGGTGATAAAAATGATAGATAAGGCATTGATAGTTTTACTTCTTTGTGACCATACCTACCGCTAATTATTTCAACAGTTCTTTTCTCAATTATATAAAAGTACAAAGAACCGTCGTTTTCCTAATTATTAATGTAATAATTGTTTCACGGGTACCTACTAAAGAAGCTCGTAAACTAATTTTTGGTTTATTGTAGGTACTAAATTTTCGTTTATTGTGAAACTTTCTAATCGACGAAGACAAACCAAATTAGGTAAAACCTTGGAAAATAAGGATAAGGTAATTGCCATCGTTAAAGGAACAAATTAATAAAGTTAGTTATTATAGTATTGCTGATTAATAAATAAAGTTCTCGGTATGGAATAAATAAAATGAGGAAACAGTTGCTATATCATCGGTAATATGAAATATATCAGCAAAAAAGAGCTGAAATTTCTTCAGTGGATTCAAAAACAGTATATACCAATTTGGGAAAAAATCATGTAGTATGCAACGAGAAGTAGTCTTGGATCTGAAGTTTATTTGTGAACTTAGTTTCAAAATTGATCATTTGTTTGATTTGTGTGGGATTGTATCTGGTGTACAATACTGGTGTAACTGGTCCTATTTTATTATAGTTCACTAAGGAAAGCCAGATCATAATAATTTATTTAAAAAAGTAAATCGAAGAAGTGTAGCGGAGGTTATTATCGGCACATTCTTGTTCACGTCTGATCTACGTAGACATTTCCTGAGGGATGTTATCTTGGTAAAACCTCACATCGGAACGTGTTATTCAGCACTATTCAGAGGCAACGTGGAGAAATATCTGATTGTAAATATGACGGGACCAATTTTTCATCAATATCAGTTCCTGCTGTCAAGTTAAAATAACGAGGCGTGGTCATTTTATAACTCAGGGCGATCTAGACGTCTGGTCAGTGGCATCAGTATCTATACGTTTTTAAACAGAATAAAAAGCTCACATTTCACCAAAAATGGCTTAAATTTGTTGAATTTACTATTTTTACCAGACTATTTCTTGGGAAAAAGTTACTAATAATGAAATGGAACATTCAGAAATCGTTGCAAGAAATTACACTGTAAATGTACCCACTTAAATTGCATTACTAGTCTTTAAAAATCCATAAAAAACTGCTATAGAATTATTGACAAACCTAAATTTGGACTATACGGCTGAACATTATTAAGAAAAAAGTTTTTCGGACTCCAATCATAATTTTGATGTGACAGATAGGCAGTTTGTAGAATTTCTTCATTTGGGTTCAGAGGGAGGTATGCTGAATGTACCTACTAGAAAATTTTGAAATTATCAAATGCGGCAGATCTGGTAAATGTCTGAATGAGGATATCCCTTAATATATTTCACCACTGATAAGTCCATGTCTATAAAGCTTGGAGTTATACCTTCACACTGTTGAAACCAGATTAATACTTCCGTTCCTTCCACTTCATCTAATTAGCTATAATCCCTTTCACTTTGCTTGCACTTCGTTGGTTGTACCTCCCAGCCCTTTCCTTTCTCTCTCCCTTCACCTATGACTATATAAGCTGTTTCCTTTCTTAAGTGTTTAGTTATTGTTTGTTACTGATGATAACCTATCCGTCGGAATTGATTCAACGTTATAACTCTGTATTTTTCGTGGAAATAGTCAACGATTTTTCACTAATTTATGTTTTGAAATGGGTTGCCACATCTTCGTCGCAAGTGATTTAGTTCGTATCAAGGATACTGTCTACGACTCTGTGATATTGTTGCAGCCAAGAGTTTGAGGTCCGGAAGCCGAACTGTAAAACAGGTTATGATTGAAATCTTTGAAAAAAGGGGTAATAGACTGATGGGTCTGTAGGCTGCTGGGTCAGTTCGCTCTTTTCCAGGTTTAGAAATCTTCGTTATGATTCTTCTTCTATCATGCTGAAGGAAAGTAACCAAGGGGGAGTTTAGCATTATATATTTTGTGTTAAAAGTACGATTAGTTTGCGTATTAATACTTTCAACAATGGTTCAGTGGTCATGTCGTGTCCTGGAGATTTTTTGGTTGAAGAGCGAGAGAAAGCATTTCTTAACTGACCTGGAGTGAAGCGGGTGGTGAATAGTGTTAACGTCAGTGGTTTCTCCAGTCTGAATTTAGTTTCGGTATCAAATTGCACGTCATGTGGCGGGTAGGGTGTGAATTGTTCAATGAGTATACTTTGGGAAGAGCTGAGATTTTTCGGTTAACGTACAGTGGAACGTGTTTCCATCTTTCAAAGGAGGGATGCCAGAGGTTTCTTTGGCTAGGAACCTGGAAGGGTTTGGAATCCCATTGTAGTAGAACCATGGTTTTCCTCTTTCAATGCTTGAAAAGATCTCTCGTAGCACGGTTGCATACTGTTTTGTCGGGAGGGTAACGAGTATTTTCCCATCTTCTTTTGCAGGCTCATCTAATTGAGAGCAGTTGTTGTACACGTGGAGAGGGACAGCGATTTTTTCTTAGTCTTGAGTTAATGTCAATTAAACTAGCTAGCAATGCAGCAGTTTGGATGTTCTTGGTGTTAAAATGGCTTTATCAACTTCTTAGGAAATTTTGAGGGAAATATAACCCCCAGGTTGAAAGGCTGCCTGAGAAGTGACTAAACTTAGGTTTGTGGGGGACAACTACTAAGGTCGATGACTACTGGACGAAGGTCGGAAGACAACTCATCGAGAACCGATGGAGCAGAGCATAGGTGGGATACATGTTTACTGATGAAAAAGTCCAGTACATCGGGTGTGTGACGATTGTTATCAGGGTAATACGTTGGTTGTATAGGAAAAATGGGTTCAACTAACCACAAGAGAACTATGTCATTCAGGACCATCCCTCTTGGATTAAACAAATTGAATCTCCATCGCCGGAGCTTACTGTTAAATTCACCACCAATGATAAAATGTGATGTACTCATTTCAAGAAAGAGACCAAGAAAGTCTGTGTGGTTCCATGGTTCATTCGATTTCTAGGGGCAGAGTAAAATGAACCTATCTGGTACCGCTGATGGTGTATGGTAATCATGGTTCTGTTCAACTGCATTTTCTCCTCAATAATGGGAAGATGTTTGTCGTCATGTAAATTAGATTTGACAATTGACGCTGAACCGCCTTGACTGGAATCACTAAGATGATCTGCTCCATAAACTTTTTTAATTTGTAATGAACAGTTTATTTATGCATAGCCAACTTAGCTTCGTTTAAAATAACAATATCTAGATCATAAGTGTTCAGGAAGAGCAAAAATTCATGGTATAATTGCTTATGACTCCACGAGCATTCCATGTGCTATGCTAAGTTTCGTCATTAAAGGTGTCATTTATTTAGCAAGAGACTTGTCATGATTTGAGTGAACATTTGAATGAGGAGTTAGTAGATTGAGCAGGGAATCACGTTTTTGAAGCCCTTGGGCAAGTATTAACTGGCTTAAGTCATTATACTGATCAGCATCACCATAAAATCGATCAATTACTTGATGGATCAGAACGTGAGAGGAAGTTACTGAGCTTCTCTGATCGTAGTTTTGGTTTTATTTGCTGGTACGACAAAAGGTTTTCACTGGTGATGTCGCCTTTTGTATTTGCAAGTGGACGGAACAACCTTTATTATTCCTAGCTGTCCACTGCAGTTCATCAATATAATGAAGAAAAAAAGAATTAATTGAAAGAAACAAAATAAATAATACATAACGAAAATTTGTTGTATGACTGGAATTTTCTGTTTACTTTCATTCAAGGCTCGGAAACTAATACGTCCCCGGACGGCATAGTTATCAGTGGCCTTATCGTGATCGTTTCAATACGTGGTAGGTACCTTATCATAGGTTTGTGATGACCTCCGAACACGAGAGACAGATAATGGCATTCTTGAACATGCCATCGACCGAACAAACCTTAAATAAATGTACAATATATATATATATATATATATATATACACATAATCCAGCATCGACAGCTCACGAAATTACTCCCATAAAAAATGGCCGACATCGCCGACAGTACTTAAAAAAAACTGAGCAGCAGCAGCTGAATCAGTAAGTCTATTAGTAGTTGCATATTCTTAAATGCCCGTCAACCCTCCTCCGACACATTTCGGTTTCAAAATACAAAAACACTTCTATGAGCAAATTTTCGTAAATTTAAATTTATGGTTAAATTCTTTTGAAATTTAAACACTTTGAGTGCAATTAAAATAGTTATCTATCAATTTTATGATTAAAAAAACTTATACAAAATAACAATCCGCAATTTAAACAAATATATTGAATTTAAGGCATTATTTGCAGTTTTTATCAATTTTTAGCACCGATTAATGCAATTTAAGTACATTTTCTAGCTTTTTTGTGCATACATTTTCAAAGGTCAAGTTCTTAGTTGGTTCACTTTTTGTGAGTAATGTGCCGCTTAAAAATTAAAACCGAATAGTGATTTTTTTCAGCAAGTTTTTCAAAATTTGACTAATTTCAAGAAGTGCTGCTTAACGAACTTATCCTTTGTTTTGTAATACTTGATTTGTTGGGAAAATAAATATGGAGAGTTATCTCTGGAATGATATATGTATATATATACACTGCAGGAATATTTTCAAAATGCCTCAAAACGGTTTCGAATTTTCGAAAATTTTTCCCTTAAAAATTGTTCATGCACTTGCAATAGCTTCATTTTCTGCAAAAATTTGCTAAAGATGAAGTTATCATTAGCGTTGTACGGTCGTGAAGTGGTTACACACGAAATTATTGTTATCACTCAGTGTTCCTTGAAAGTTTTTTGCCACAAATGTTGTTTTAGATTCGGCTTTTAACACAGAATGTGTTTTAGCCATGGACTAACTAGCCGAAAATGGAACGCGGGATGGGAACGAAATGTGTGACGGATGATTTTCACGTACAACCGAGCCGTTGGTAGGGAAATGGAATTTCCGCCATTTTAATCGCACAGAAATCGTTCACCATTCGTTGGAAAGCTCTTGATTTATCACGAATTTATTTCGTATTTTTTTTCGTAGTTTCATACTATAACTATATAAATTGATGTTATAAATGAATAGTAAACAATGACGCTTGTTTGGTTGTCACTTGGTTGCGCGACAACGCAATTTTCGTAGTTTCATACTATAACTATATAAATTGATGTTATAAATGAATAGTAAACAATGACGCTTGTTTGGTTGTCACTTGGTTGCGCGACAACGCAAACACATTCTGTGTTTCAATAATTTCGTCCGAAGTATGTAAATAGAGGTAACCGGGGGTCCAGGGGGCTTGCCCCCTGGCGAGGCGCGGAGCGCCGAGTTTTCCTCACATCTTTATACTGTCGCAAAGAAATTGTGATACATCAAAATCTTCGAAAATATTTTGAGAGCATCCGGCAGTGGCTCAATCTTCTGGAACAGGAGGGACTATAGTGGGGCAACTACCCAGAGCCACAAGAGTTACCTCGTAGTAGAGCCAGGAAAAGAAGAGGAAGCTCAGAGGCTGTTCCCCGAGCTCAGGGTGGTTGGCTCCCATCAATACCTGGAGGGCGTAATCAGATCACAGAATGCAAGTCAGAGCTACGTGATGGAGAAGGTTGCAAAGTGGACCGATCATGTAAGGGCATTTTCCGAGTGTGCAACTCAGAGCCCACATGCCACGTATACAGCCTTTGTAAAATCTCTGCAATGCGAGTGGGCCTATCTCCAGAGGGTTGTCCAGGGATTTGGGACAGAATACGTGCCCCTTCATGATGCTATACAGAGTCAGCTAGTACCAGCAATCCTTGGATGGGCTCTCTCTGAAATCAAACATAAGGTCCTCACATAACCGGTTAAGTATGGAGGGATGGCAATAGAAGACCCGGTTTCCACTGCTGAAGGACGAAGTCTAGCCTCACGTCAAGCCACCTCAGTCCTGACAAGATGCGTAGCCTCAGGAGCTGAGATTAATGAACAGGGTCACCAGAATCATGTTGTCCAGTAACAAGCAGTCAAGGGATTCTGACCAAAGGGAGCACAGTAAAAACTTGATACAAAGGCTCGCTCCAGAACAAAAAAGGACCCTTCAGCGAGTTATTGATGGGAAGGCCACTCAGTGGCTTACTATGATCCCCCTCGTAGCAGAGGGCTTGGATCTCTCTCCAATACAATTTCAGGATGCTCTGTACATGCGATACACAAAGCCACTCCTAAGCCTCCGAGGAACTTGTGATGGGTGTAGCGAGGAAATGGATATAAATCACGCACTCAACTGCAAAAGGGGAGGGCTGGTTAAGCAAGGCCACGGCCAAATGAGAGATATTGCAGCCGGTCTGGCCAGACAAGCATTTGGATATGTCATGGTGGAGCCAGTCATGATAGAAGGCATAGTGGATGAATCTGTACTAATTGCTGACATCAGAGCTCCAGAAGTTTGGGATAGGGAGAGGGCGTCTTTTTATGATCTCCGCGTTGTAAACGCCGACGCCGATTTCTATTCCACCCGTGACTGGATGTCAGTCGCTGAAGCAAAGCATAGAAAATATGATGCCGTTGTGGAAGATCTCCATGGGTCCTTCACTCCGCTCATCACCTCTTGTGAAGGTGTCTTTCACAGGGATTTCGAACTTTTCGAGAAGCGAATAGTGGAGAAATTGGCTGATAAATGGGACAAGCCTCGATCTGTTGTAGCCAGCTTCGTAAAAGTGATATTACAGTTTGCCATTTTACGAGCAGTCTCATTACGACTACAAGGTTCATTCAAAGCAATAAGGTCAGCAGTTGAAGTAGACCCACAAATCGAACGTGAGGTGGAGGCATTAGGGCTCGAGGACGGAGCACCACTTCCCGTTTTAACAGCCACCCAAACTTCCATGTGAGATACCTAATCTAAGAATCCCTACTTTAATTCTTTCATAATGAACAAATTTGTTCTCCCAGCCAAAATATCTTGTTGAGAGTTTGTTGTTGAACAAAAAATCTTTTTAGTTGAATAAGTAGGCAGATATATTATTAATGAAAGGTTAGTAGTTATGTTATACTACTAATTGTTGTGAATTTACCTGCAGCTGGATGAAAATGGAAGAAAAATAGACTCACCTGCAATAAGAGAAATACGAGCATATTACTATTCATAAATTGCTGAAATTATTCTCAAGGCATAGGTACAAGTATTTGTCTATTATTAAATAGGCATACGTGATGTCTAAGGTATTTGTACTGTGAAGAGTCAATACAATATCAAACGTAGAGTTCCCAACAAACTTGTTTGTCGTAAGTTGTTGTTATTCATCAGTAAAATCGTGAGTGAAAGTGTGAGTGATTAGGATGATGGAATTTTTCGTTTCTTTTCCATTGCATGCTAACTGGAGACGATTAGTATTCTTATCTTTACTCTCCACTGTCCTTTTATTTGTCCACTTCATAGAGTTGTTCTGATAATGGTGTGATCAATGGAATATGTCTTTGTAGTCCAGCTTAAACTATAGGCTGTTAGGATCTTGTTTCCGAGACTTATATTGCAAAGTTACCTAGCACCTACTTGGCTAATAATAGCCTAAACTGGAAACATTCAATTTGAACAATCCGAAGAATTTTTTATAAGTCGAGATTGAAGATAGGGTCACAGAGGAATGGTATTCCATGAATCTATCTTTGTTCGATTTGACAATCGACAAAATCAAATATTTATTAATCGCAGCGCAATGAAACAATCTGCAAAGCGAGGACAATATGAGTCATTTTTAGAGCATTTTCTATAAAAAAGAAAAAATGAGCTATTGCGTTCACTTTGTCTGTTGATGTATGTATGTATGTATGTCCTCTTAAAATCGTTTTAAATGCCACTTCCCGAAGTCCGATTTTGATGAAATTTGTTATGGATCTTTAACATGGCGAGGATAAAGATGTATCACGGGCCGCTGACGCATGAAAGGTCATTGATCAGCGGAGTGCCCTTCAAAGCAGGATTGCCAGACTCGAAGAAGCAAAATACTACAGATGTTAACAGAAAAATGCTGTCGATTTTTCCATTCAAAATACTGTGTGATACCGTAGATTTTAGTCAAAAACCTTAGAATACAGTAGACAGTTCTATTCAAAAACACCTTTGCACAGAATATTATGATGCTTAGCCAGTGGGATTAGAACAGAAGACGCTGGCCCCCATCATTGAAATACTCATCTTACATGTTTTTACACACTTTGAGGGTGGGGATGGAAGGAACCTCTAGAACAAATAACCAGTAACAAAAATAATGTCGAAAAAAATATATTTCGCACAGAACTCTTGCTTAACTTTCCGCCGAGGACTGAAGGGACAACTATACCGAGACTGTAGAACACATCGTCAAGACTAACGAACAACTTTCGAAATGAATATAAGAATAAAAATTCACCTCCAAAACAGCTAATGACAGTGGATAACGATTTTAAGTTGTAATTCGCCTTAACCCTACAAATAACAACTTAACTAAGTAATTGAAATACTCGAAATAAAAACAACGGGCTGAGATTTTCTTTACCATGTTAATCATTTTGTAATTTTTCCTTTCCATTCCAAAACAACTGTAGAAAATTTGAAATACCGCAGAACCGTAAAAAAAAGAAAGAAAAACAGTGAAGGGTTCAAAATACCGTAAATCTAGTGGAAATACAGATTACAGTAACTGTAGATCTGGCAACCATGCTCCAAAGCCATTTTGTCTCCTATTCAACGCAGGAAAATGAAAATGCGCAATCATGTGACTCATTTCGTGAGTACTGATCTACTTATTTTGTCTAGTTTTTAAAATAATTTTTTAACTAGGTAATTATTTAAGCCTCAAATCAACCAGAAGGGTCATTAGGGGCATTGAAAAAGATGTCTTCATTTTAAGTGGCACGATTCTAAGGGGAACTAAGTTGTCTTCCATCACTGTGTGCCAACACGGACCCCACTGGCAGGTCAGAGGGGGAAAACAACATTCCTAAGGGATAGGCATCACAGCACTTTACCACAAAGGGGTGAACACTGGTTAACCTCTACAGCGAATAAAACCCCCCAAAAATAAAATGATACAACTAAAACTAGATGACAAATAGGCTTCCAATAAATACATATTACAATATCTGTAATAAGCAAATTAAAATAAAACTATGACTAGATGCACAGAAATATATCACAGATCAGAAATATCACTGATCGGCACAAATACATTATAAATAATAATGAATGTGTTTTGGTCGCCATTCGAATGTTTTCCAAACCTATTTGTCGGCTTCAGGTTGGTTTACATTTCTGAAACTTATTTCATGAAACTCATTCTTGTTTGGAGGGGTAGAAAAAAAACTTCGATCGGTAGCCCCGATAAACTAACTTAACGATACTTGAGATAACTTCGTTAATTCAAATGAGAACCCTCTTTTTTTTGTAGATTTAGATTCAACGCGAAATGTCATGAAGAAATAACTCATCTCTTGATTTGTTTAGTGCGCGCAAACTTCCGTTCCAAAAGTGCGGAAATCCGCTATAAAAAATTGTGAAATACTTACTGAGTTTTTGAAGATATTCAATTGCCACATGTACTTGATACATGGTTTTGGGGTATTTTTTTCGCGCTTAACCTCGTAATGATGTTCATTTATTGATATTTGCAACACCAACTTGGGAAAACACCGACAAATCGATAAGAATTGCACTTGTCTTACACATTTCCACAAAGCAAAAGCGTACTAAAATGTATTGTTTTCGGGTTTTTCCCAGGTTGGTGTTGCAAATATCAATAAATGAACATCATTACGAGGTTCAGCACGAAAAAATACCCCAAAACCATGTAATACATGTGGCAATTGAAATCTTCAAAAACTTTGTAGGTTTCTCAGTTTTTGCACTTTTAGAGCAGAATTGCGCACTTTTGGAGCAGAATAGCGCCCGTTTGCGCGCAATAAAATATCAATTGATGGGTTGTTTCTTCATGAAATTTCGCGCAGAATCCAAATCTGCAATAAAAAAATAGGGTTCTCATTTGAAATAACGAAGTTAGTGCGTGCGCGGTGCGCGAAAGTGTGATAGATGGATCGATGTTTTTTCTACCCCTCCAAACAACGGAGATAAAACGGGTGGACCATTAACTCGCGGAAACCCTGTATATGGTCGTGACAACGCAGCCTTTAGACCAGGAGTTTTATTTTTGTCACGAATGCTCCAACTTTTTCCGATTCCCGCTATATTCCTAACACTATTTCATACCAGCTGCCTTTAAATTCGGTCACGTGTTGTGCCACCCGTTTCGCACGAACTGGAAGATCCTGGAAAATCATCCACATTCAATGGAAAAATCCCGCTCCACTGAAAAGAAGGGAGGCGTTGAACTCGTCACCCCTTTCCGAGTTCCAGTTCGATAAAAGGCCTACTCTACTCTACTCGGCTCAGCCTGCAGGTCTGCTGCTAAAGATCTTGTGGGGGAGAGAATATCGATCACAACGGGCTACGATGAAAGGGGTGGGGTACTCAACACTACGCTCTCTTAGGTACAACGGACCTGCCCCCCACGGGTTCGCGAACCGAATAGCAAGATCTGGACGAGGAATTGCGTATTTATTGATAATGGCGAAGAGATGCTAGAGGAAGATAAATTTATCTTTATAAAGATATGAATGTACCAGACATCAGACAATAAATCGGGGTTTGAAAATAAACAGTATCCTTCGAACCACGCCCCTTTTACGTAACTCCCTTAGAAATGGAAAAACAACTTGCCATTTTTCGCATGCTCACATCGTGCGAAATGCACACCAACTTAATATTTTTGACATGACAGTGACTAAGCTCTAAGAGCTGAAGGGGGGGTCATTCTGAAAATGTGTGACAAAAGAGGTACCTAACAGCTGACAAACAAAATCAGTATCCAGGCTGTGAAATAAAGCTGATGGTGGAGGATACTATGAAATATATGGTACCGGTATTGATAACAGTACTATGTTGTTGATTGATATTGATACAGTACTACCAGGCAATTTGATTTTGATGGAGAATTCGATCCATAATAGATTTATAGCGCGAATCTCGCAAAAGAAGTAATTGTTTAATTGTACGACTTTTTAAAATCTGAACGTTCAAGCGAAACGTTTTTTGAGAGTTGAGCCAAGTCATCTTTTTCGATCTGCGCAATATTACCTTTTGGAAAAAGTATTTATAGGATTGAATGGTTACAATGAATTATGTCTTCTTTATCGATGACATAAGTATATTATTTTCCCATCATCAAAAGTTATTATCTATAAAATACTGTCAGACCCATTAAAAATGAACCTTGAACGTCTGAACCTGTTACCTCAAGAGTCTTTATCATGAATTCCGTTTGAAGTTGAGAGAGATGAGATTCTAGGTATACGTAATTATACAGTCTTCTGTGAATTTATTTAATGTGCAAAACCGTCCATTGTCAGAGAAAAAATAGTTAATTTGTTATTTATTGCGATTGATTTCGACAATAAAATTCAATTTTTCCAGCCACAATATCAACAACAGTAACTTCCAAATGGAAACAAACAACAAAGAACGTTCTCAGCGTGAAATCCTTCAATCCAAAATTAAAGTAAAGCGTTGCGCACTAATAAATAATCGGATATTCATCCATTCTTGAAGTTCTTTCGGTTCGTATTTGACTGAGAATTGGTATGCTGGGAATAATTTCAAAAATGGTTGATTTTTTGGAGATATTCATTCCACAAAAACAGGATTTTTTCTCGTTTAATGAACGTAATCTAATATATTTATTTTCTAATATCTTCTTAACAAACGGAAAAGTTGGGTATTGGAGAATGTTGTTACGAAACTTGATTATTTTCTACACCATAAAAATCATTCACCTCTCGTTGGAGAGTTCTGCATTTATTAGAATGGTGTCGAGGTCCCTTCCCATAACCCTTGGTTACACCCATGCTTACGTAAAAAGGTTTTATTTTGATTTAATTATTTAGAACGCACAACACCCAGAAGGGTCATTAGCAGCATTGGACATTGTGTCAGAGGTGAAACTGCAAGACGCACGATTTGTTGTTGCCATTTTGCCCTGCGCCACTAAACGATTACCATCTTGGACTCCACTGGTAGATCAAAGAGGAAAAGAAACAGCAACACTCCGCAGGGAACGGCATCGCCGCACTCTGTTACAGGAGATACAGCCATGACCACTGGTTAACCCCTACAGCGAATAAAAATCCCAAAAATAAAAAATACATTTCCAACTAGATGATGTATTATAGGTTTATAATAACTAAATATATATTAATATACAATCAACAAAGTGAAACAAGACTATGACTAGATGCACATAAATACCAATACATCACAGATGAGATATCACTTTTCACAGTAGAACCCAGGAGCTCTCAATAACAGAAACCTGACGTTATGTGGTACAAATAGAATGTCAACCTATTGACATCAATCCATATGTGCTACATCTAATTAGTTATCTCCAATAACTCTCCTCGCGAGAGCATCAGCACACTCGTTGCCATCAATACCCTCATGGCTTGGTACCCTCATAAAAGTTATGGTTGTGCCCAATGTTGTGGCTAGGTGCAGCAATACTCGGAGACTTTGTATTAGGGGATCTACGTAAACAAGTTGTTGGGGATAGTTTTAGTCGCTAATCTGGTTGCTCCAAGGATGCTTCTAAACAAATGTAAGTAGTAAGTCACATAATAATAGAAGTCTCCACGAAGAATGTATATAGAGTGAATTAGACATTCATTCTCAAGTTACGGCAAAGTTCATCAGAATTTTCCATATTCCTCAGGCCGGTTGCTGAGCCTCCTGGATCACAATAATTTTGCAATAATTTCTGGGGGAGTGGCATTTACATTATCCACTGGTCCAAAAACTCAATTATTTAGAGCCAGCGGGTGACTACTGTAGGTAGGTACCCTGTTTATTGAATAATTACCAAGATTCCTTCATTAATTTATTTCAGAATAAATCACTTAATTTTTCAATTCATTTTAAATTGTTTAATACGACTATTTCTATTGCGGTACACCGGTCCTCGCTCTCATGGGGACACCAAACCTTTTCTATTCCTTTTTTTTTTTTTTTTCAATCAAATTATCACTTTTAAATAGAGATGGAATTCGTGAAGTTTCTCAACAGACATTTTTACGTTATATTCCTATACAATGTAAGTTGGGGAACAAAATAGTCGAAAATTGACACCGAAAAACCAACACTGAAAAATAAAGCTTTCTCATAGTACTAAGTCTCCTTAATTTTTGTAGTAGTCGATGAATAATAAATCTGGCCCCTTAAAGTGTGATAATAAAAAATTCCAGACAATCAGAGTTTAGCAATTAGTTTTTTTCCTACTCAGAAATAGTCATATAGATAATTAAAATATGGTTTTAGGGGAAATACATAGATTTATGAAATTGTTTAGCATGGACATAACTGGAAAACATATAGATAAGTAATGCACGCATTATAGGGACATCCCAATGAATGGATATTATATACTTTTGATGAGAGATAAAATATAGATAAAACAAAAATATCATAACTTCTAGAAATTACACTTTCACTCATTAACCCCCTCCACCAACAGTAAATTTCTATCATAAAACTTCCAGCATGAACTTCGAAACTCCTAACACATTTTTCAAAACTAGATTAAATTCATAATTGACCAAAAAGCGATCTCGAAAATCTGACGAGAATAGTTAAAACATTATGATTTATTACTATTACCCCCTCCATTCACCCCCTTCCATAATGAAATTTGACATCCCGATATACGATCCAAAACTAGACCGAATTCATAGTTGAACAAAAAATACTTCCGAAAATCGGACGAGAATTGTTAAAAATCATTATTTATCAGTATTACCCCCTCCATTCATGATGAAATTTGAAACTTCTTACATACGTTTGAAAACTATATGAAATTCGTTACGGAACAAAATAAGAGTCACAAAAATCGGCAGAGATTTGTAACTTGGGCAGCGCTTGAAAGAATCGGTAATTATCCCCTCCACCCCCCATCATGACAGCAAATCCGAAATTCTCAAGGTTTTTGCACAACCAGGCTGAAATTGAAATCGAACAAAGAAAGATTCTCGAAAATCGGTTGAGAATTGTGGCCTGGGCAGCGTTGACAAAATTTGTCTCACGCACGCGTCCCTCTTTTGAAACCTTGCCTATAAGACATAGCTTCAGAGAAACGACCTAAAATAATGTGAATTCCCCACAACACGTATAATCCTTTTGCAAACATCATCAAAATTATGGAAATTGTAAAAATTATTTATTATTGTTACAAATATTTTAGATTAAAGGCAAGCGCGGAGGATAACATTCGTACGGCAGGGATGAAATTAAGCGAGAAAATGTCCTCATTGAGGGCACAAAACACAACGTGGTCCATACAGAAAGAGGATTAAAATAAAGGATTACATCCCTTATCAGAGGGCTGAATCACAATTATGAAACACAAAACTCTAAGGAAGTAGAATAATCCAATCTGCGAGTCTGAAATCCCCTCCCTGAATCTTTAAAACTACACATTGGGAATCATCAAAAACCAAACCAGTAAAATCTCAAGGACGTTTAATCGAAATTGAATGAAACTGTTACATAATTTAACGTTTGCATCCAAGATCTGGGCTGGTCTTGGTTGCAAATCATGTGCAATTACCAATAAGTAGGAACACAATAAATCATTTCCTTGAATTCTCTAGTTCATGTTAAATATGCGTAGGTACATGATTCATGTAACATGAATAACTACAGAAACATCCAAGAATAATATAGAATAAAGCTCACGATCGTTATTGAAAATGGATAGCGGATATTCGGAACTATATTTACTAGGGGACCGAAGGAGACTCAAATAATAACGAGGTTAAGAGAAAAACCATCTCCTAGCAACTGCATTCAATTGAGAGGGCGTTTTTAGCGAATAGCGAGATGGCTGGCTTGAACTGGCCAAGACCAACTGGCTTGCGGTTGGTGAATCTCGACTGAGCAAGATTCTTAATCAAAACATATTATTCGCCAAAGTAGACATGAATTTAAACCATTATATTCCTGGAGTCTACAAACATCAGAAATAGGGACAATCTTGAAGGGGTTTTCAATAAATGTCATAACCTATTAATAATAAAATTTTGTTATAAAAATCATCTGATTATTACATGGGGACTATTCAACTATATTGAAATAGTAATAGTAAGAATCATGGAAGAAAAGAAGAAATCTACTTTACCAAAACATCTCTTATTCTCCTGATTATTTGAATAGTAGTACCCCACTAATGGGTAGTAAAAAGCCAAAATATTACCTAGATCCGAAAAAATTTACCTAGAGCAAATTTTAGTTGAACATATATACCTAGTAAAAACTATTTTGACTGTCAAGCCTATTTCCATTGCAGGTGGCTAATAAAATGTGATTTCCTGGCATAAAATGGTTCAAGTAACAAGCTTGACCACAAATTTGACTTCCGACGAGAACCTTCAGTAAAAAATCTCAAATAACCGCCGAAAAATGGTCAAACTACACTTTTGTCTTGGGGTGGTATGGAAAAGCAATTTTTTTCTGCAACCTCTGTTTTGTTATTTTCAATAATGGACCAAAAAAATTTAACTCTCACTCAAACATTGTTGGTTTCGTTCCAAGATGCATAAAATTATTTAAAAAAGAATTAAAAATATTAAAAGTCCATCGTCTGGAGCATTTGTCCAAAACTACTTGACTGAATGAAACTTGGGTTTCTAAAAATAATAAATTATGGAGTCTAGTTGGGGCTCTCGGCATCACTTTCGATCAATCCTAAGGGGTAAAATTGAAGAGCGAAATATGAGAAAATTGAGATCTGAAAAACTTTCGAAATAATACCTAATGGTTTTTCTGTTTTTTATTGATAGAGATCACTTCAATGAATCGAATGAGCCCACCCGGATCGTTGTACATTCATCTGTTCGTTCTTCTTAAGGGTTAGAATCTAAGCAGAAAAAAAATATCGACCAAATGAGTGTGAATGAAACTTGTTAAGAACAAAGAAGAAATCGCCTTATAAACTACGGCGATCGTATCAGCTGACGTAATTCCAATGGAATTCTCCTTTCACTAAATCGAGTTAATTATAACTTTTTTCACATATAAGTAGACTAATAAAGCGTAGGTACCTAGGTGATTTGTTTTAGCTCATTAATTTTCATATGGTGGGTCCCAACATCTGTGTTGATACGTTTGGATGCTGATATGGGTCATTGTTAATAGATATCAGCTGTCATGTACAGAGGGACTTGTGAAGGCCCTCTGTTAGATAAAAGGGTTTTATTTAACTTCTTTAGTTTCCTCCCGGCATGCCCGTGAGAAAAGCGTCTAGGTGTTTACGCAGTTGTATTTATAGATAATGTAACATAGATTTCGTTTATTAATCATAGACCAGTGATCAGGTAGAAGGGCTATCCAATGTAGAAATAATAAACATTTGTGTAATAATTTGCAGCGTATTGGTATTAGTGATAACCTGTTATCATACGTAGTGCACTGCAACTGAAAAAAACTTATGTTTGTAGGTTTGGAACTGGATTTTCCGCATTCAAACTTCAGCGGTCATTCACTTCAAGCCGGACATACAACATTAAAGTGAAGCACTTCGCAGCGCAGACAGTTAATCACGAAATGAAACCTTACAGAAAGAGGGGCAGCTGAGTCAATGGCTCGTGGAATGACGCCAAGAGCTGGAACGGGAACAAAGAAGCATGGGAAAAAGTTTTAAATGAGTAAGTTGGAAAAACGAAATGGCAGCAGGTAGGTACTTACTCAATTCAATAAACTTGTGAGGGTGTAAAAATTTAAGCGAGCTGGTAATAGTGCAGAACTTGTTGGTAGCGATATTTTCAAAAAAACAACCTCGAGTTGTTGATTGCACACGATTGATAGATAAGTACCAATAACAAATACAAAGTAACAGTCCACGATAAACGAGTAGCATTCCCTTTTGCCCAACAAATAATCTTCAACAACATAACTTTTCAATGTAGGAAGGTCACTCGATTCAAGTTTGGATCAGTCATCAACGAAACGGGAAACACATTGATAAAATATTAAGATATCATGATTCCACAACAACGGAAGAGTTACTGGAACTTCCAACTGCTCAACAGCACGACTCTCACCTGCTTCCCTCACAAAACCAAAATATAAAATGGAGGACAGACCTAATACAACATGGATGTATGGATATTACAATATAGGTACTCTTATATCCACGATCAACATAAAATAAATTCAAAAATACTAGTTTTGTTGGTCAGCAGCAGTTTACTACTTTTCTACCGTGGATTAACTTGTATGGATGCTATTCGTATTTGGCGGTGTAAAACCATGAACATTTATATCCTTAGCTATATGTTAGTGATCTCAGACTCGTTAGGTCCACATAAAAAGTAAAATCATGTACATTTATTTGAAACCTTTGGAATTGTTAGACCTTTAGAAAAAGGTGTATTTAACACTAAAAACATACAAGTTTCTCAAAGAACAAAATTATCATGCCGATAACACCACTTTCTCTAGGCTATTCAGGACGTTGGAGATTAAAAAATAGTTAAGCAAAACGAGTAGCTAATTGAAAATATTACATCGTTTTGAGTCAACGCTTGATAGACAACACAAATGCTACGTCTTTTACTAATGAACCATTGTAATCAACCAAGAGAAACTTTTTGCGCATGCTCGATAGTCATTACATTACTTAACCAATTCATAGGGCATCATCCAGAAACTATACATTACAACCGATAGATCATAAAATCGACCGTATTGGAAACTAGCCGCTTCGGCTCGCATAGCTCGTCTCCACTTCCAGCCGGGGGGGTAAGCCCCTCCGTTCAAGTGTATTACAATTGAAACATCTAGGGGATGTTGCTCGCTCGGTGTGGCTGTATAGATGCGATGGTGTTTTGCTGTCGAGTGGGACTTGTCGAATGATTGGAAACGGTAGATCACTAAGGGTAGGTTTAACGTGTGTAGGGGATGTTGCTCGCTTCGCTCGTTTGAGGTAGGTTGTCTCGCTCCCTTCGCACGCTCTTTGTGGAATGAATAGATGCGATGGGATATAGTGGGATACCATCGAGATCTAAAGCCCAAGTTATAATATGTGAGGAAGTTCTTATAAATAATAGATATAGCCTAGTTTTCTCTTTCGCTTCGGTCGCTCGGTATGGCTGTATAGATCCGGAGGTCTTTACTGTTGAGTGGGACATGTAGAATGATTGGAAACGGTGGATCACTAAGGGTGATTTGAAATTTGTAGATGATGTTGCTCGTTTCGCTCGCTCTCTGTGGGATGTATAGATGCGATGGGATATCAATAGTCCATCCCGAGTTCGTAGGAAAAACCCCGTTGAAATCCTACGTGCGTAGGGGATGTTGCTCGCTTCGCTCGCTAGGGGTAGGTTTTCTCATTCGCTCGGGGTGGGATGTATAGATGCGACTGGATTTAGTCCCCATACTATCGAGACCTACAGCCCATGGTTTGGGAAGGGGTGGAAAATTTTAAAATGCCCTACTATCCCTTTCTATAGACAATCCCAAGAGAATGGCAAAAAAAAAAAAAAAAAATAATAATAATAATAATAGTAAATCTTATAAAAGGGGCAAACCAAAAATAATAAATTGCTGCTGAATAATTTGCTGCGTTTTCTATGTGAGGAATTTATACTACCCACCCAACTTGGCAGACCTTTTTTTCTGTTGGAAATGACATTCAAAAGCGGCACTTTATGTGGAACCACGAAAAGTTTAGTTTTAAAAACATACAAGTACTAACAGAACTGTCGGGTGTTAAATGTTTGTCCGTATTTGTTCTTTCCGTCTATTTTTCTAAAGGTAGGCCATTATTTCATCTGCGTAGGTGTTTCAAACGGGAGCCGTGATCAAGATGTTCGAAGGCTCAGAATGTTCAGAGGGGGAACTTCTCATTTTAATCGCTTCGCCTCCCTTTCTCTCTCATTTTGTCCAACTTCCCGTCACTTTTTTCGATATCCGATTTCGGATTCAGATTCGGCGGAATCAAAACTGTATTTCGCCCACGAACACCGTCCCGAAAAACGTCTCTTTATGGGGTCATTTTTAATGACAAAAAACAAAGTTTTTCGTGGGAATTTTCGAAAAAACGGGTCCGTACGCTTTCATTTTTTTGACGCATCTAATCACGCTTACCTGACGCTTTTTGACGCTTACTTGGCGCTTTTTGACGCTCACTTTTTTCGCGATCTAATCTTCCTTGTACAAAAACGATCTAGTCTTCCTCGTACAAAAACCTCCGAAACCGGTATTTTTCCGAAATTTTCGGCGGCCTTTTACAGGGGTAGGGGAAGCGGGGAAGTCGAAAAGAACGGAAAAAGCGCCCAAAAAACGTCAAAATTTAGGTAAAAAACGGAACCAAAAGGCGCCAACACGCGTTTCCAAGGCCAAGGCGTTTTCGGGATTTTTAAGGTCGAAAGAGTGGGAAAATACGAATAAAACATAGCCTATATTCTGACCGGGAGATTTTCGGTCACTATAAAAAAAAACCCCCATTCGGATCCCTTCGTCCGTTCGGCCGTGAAAGCGGCACAGACTCACAGACAGAGTTTCATTCTTATAAAATAGAATTGATTCACGTTTGCGCAAGCGCACTCGCTACTATCCATCCGATGGCAATAGTTTATTGGGGACCGTATAGGAGCTAATCCGCACAATCCCTAAAATTTCGATTAAAATTTAGTATAGTTTCAGGCGTGACAAGGAATTGACACTGGCAGACAGACATCGGACAGACAGATACGGAACCAAAATTGATCAACAAGCTCTGAAACACAAAATAAAAAGAGGAAATGTTTACTCGTATTTTGGAGGACAACAATTGTTTCGTCTTCCTGCACGAACACAAAGCTTTTCTTCGGTAGTGAGGAAGCAAAAATTTGTGACTCTCATCAGAACTTGCTAGGCAGCTTATGATAGGTACGTAGAATTAAGAAAAAATTAAATAAATAAGTAAAATCAAAACAGACATTAATGGGACAAAAACGAACATAAAAGAAGAAAATACCGTCCGCCGTCCGAGGATTTGATTTCCTCCCAAACTACTAGACCAAATTTCATGAAACATGAATGGAAAATCGTGTCCTCAATCCTCGGCACCACTTTCTTACAACTCTAAAGGGTAAATTTGGAAGGTTGAGATAGTACCTAGTAGAAAATAAGAATCACGAAAATGTTTAGACCCACAGACAGACAGAGTTTCATTCTTATGAAAATAATAGAATTGATTCACGTTTGCGCAAGCGCACTCGCTACCATCCGATGGCAATAGTTTATCGGGGACCGTGTAGGAGCTAATCCGCACAATCCCTAAAATTTCGATTAAAATTTAGTATAGTTTCAGGCGTGACAAGGAATTGGCACTGGCAGACAGACATCGGACTGGCAGATACGGAACCGAAATTGATCAACAAGCTCTGAACCACACAAAAAAAAGTCCAGTCATGCAGCATGACCCCATGAGCGAATTTTTGAAGAAATCTTCGTCATTTCAGTCGCTATTGATCGTGTAGAGAAATTTTAGATTATGATTTTGATAGACAAACATGGAATCAAATTATTAAAAATAATTAGGAGGTACTCATACTTTTTTCTAAACCACAGTCAGTATTAAAGCTACATCAAGTCCTAAAACAGTTGAGCGTAAAACATTAAAGAGAGCGACCGAGAGAATCGGAGGACGGAATATTTCACAGAGTAAACTCATCTTTTTTTTTTTTTTTAACAAGCACCTACTACCTACGTTTTAAACAGCATGGTTCTAGGATTGGTTATACAGGGATATTTCCATAAGAGTAGTTCAATCTGAATTTGGACAATGTTTCATGCAAATATTACCGATTTTTACAACTACCGAACGACATTAAGAATATGTTGCCGAGGATTAGGAGATTTACTTGTTTAGTGATTCATTGGTCGTGATGGACTGATATGTTTCAACTTCTAAAATTTGTTAAAGGCTTCCCGAACATAAGTAGACTTGTATAATACCTCATCAAATCCTCGATGATCCTTGATAGATGTTCCTTAATTTAATCAATCAATATGTGGCTTTGCCCGAAACGGTTTGAATTCAATATTGTGTTAGGGACGTTCGATGCCAATCGAAACCAGTAAATTATCGAATATTTCCTTTCGATACCAAGTATTTTGGCGTCGATAAACTTGTGATTTAAGAATGATTACTTATATCATTACTTATTCGAGAGAAATACTCAAATACCTATTGAAAAAAGAAATTAAACAAGAAGAAAATTAAACAAAAAAATGGCCAATTCAACAAAGTTGGGGAAAGAAGATAACGAACAGGTGTTGAAAAGGAGGAATTTGTGGTTCTGTATTCAGTTGAGTTAGAGTTCGAATTTTTTTTTTTTTTTTTTTTTTTTTCCTTCAACTAATAATGCTTCCACATAAAAGCAATGTATGGACGTATTTTGAGAAGAAAGCTATGAATCTTGCGATGTGGAGGAGGGGCAATTTTATAAAAATATTTTCTAGGATTCATCTTACTATTTCTTTCAGGTACGTCGGTAGAATACGATTCTATTTTTGAGTATTGATTTAATGCACGATTTTCTCCTAAGTTTAAAAACGAAATTTCTTATGAGTAACTACTTTTTATTCCATGTTTCAGTAGTATCGGATACTATAGTCAAGTCCTACAATGAGTACCAGTATCGATACTTTAGAAGTATCGAACGTCCCTATATTGTGTTTATTTCATTCGCTAGTGTTCTGAAGGAGCTCTCGCTGTTCGCCCAGATTTATTCACTTTGGCGGTCAGTTTGACGGCTGCAGGTCTCCGCCATTTGCGTGCTAATTTTTCTCTCGCCGAACAGATCCGCTCGGGGCAGCCTTCATTTGCATCGTAAATAAACCCAAGACCCCACCAGCTCCCCAACCCCCCCGGCTTTTTGTAAAAACGTCGATCTTTATCGCGGTTCTCCGTGATGGGTCATCAATGCTTAGAAAACAAGAAAGGGGCTCGGGTGATTCATTCGCGATTTATTGGTCAAGGACGCAAGTCAATCCTTGTTTGGATAATCTCATTGTTCATCGCTAGGCTGTTGTACGACCAAGTAACAATATAATCAAGCGTGCACTGCACATGAGATTCATCAGTCCCCTTTACGTCAAACCGATACGAGTAAATCATCTCTAGTCATCTTTCAAGTCGAACTCAAGAAAATTGCAGTTATCAAATGGAATCAGGTCACAATTGCTATAGTAATAAATTTTCTACTAGCAGTAAAAAGGAGAAAAAAAGGTAGACACAGGTTTTTGTAACAAACAACTGCGACAAATCAACCTATAACTATAAAGAAGAACATTTTTAGACATTTTACAATTTCAAATTTGGCATTACCATTCACTAATGATGGGCAAGACGTTTCTAACGCTTCGGTGGGCGATACGACATGCATTTAATGGATGTGGATACATAAATCACGAGTGAATTCTCTGACGCAAACATTTTTACTTTAACCTTTTTTTTCTTTCTAATTAGGTTTTTCATCACCTCCGTTGTGAAGCCCCAGTTCCTGGGGGAGAAACGTGGATGAAAATAAGAAACTAAATTAGGGCCAGAAAGGCCTATTTATGTGAAGACAGACAAAACCATCATTATTTTTATTTAAAAAATATAAAGCCAGTAGGTATTTTTTACACCGGTATATTTCCCTATTTGGTAACAAATGATAGTAACATATTTGGAAAAGGTATTCCAACAAGTTTATTTTTCGTTTACATCAGAGTAACGAAAAACACACATATTGGCACTGTATAGGTATTGCTTCAGATCTGATGGGGTGGGTGTATATTTATGTTAAAGAGACGTTAAGAAGATGTTAATTACACCCCGGTAATTTTGCGCGGCAACAAGCACAAAACTCCCCAAGAGATGAGATGATTTACAATGAAGAACCATTGTTAGGCCAATAATTCAATGTTGGGATAGATAACAATTAGTTGAACAGATTGAATGAAAACAATTATCTAAGATAAGAATGGAAAATTCTTCACAGCGGCAATGTTGAATTTACTACGGCGATGATAAACACGAAGGAGGAAGCCATTCATTCTATCAAGCGTATTAATTTTATCTTATTGTAAGAGTGAGATTAGTAGCTTCCTACAGAAATTCTTGATTATTAGTGTTGAGGTACAAAAGTATGAACAAGCGACGGCGCACTTGCTAATGTTTGTACATTGTCGAAAGATAAGGTCAAGATCATTAAAAAAAAAAAAATAATAATAATAATAATAATAAATAAAATAATAATAATAATTGCGAATCGCACAATTGGTGTTTTAAACAATGGCTTGTAGATTCGATTGTGAGTTCAGATAGCTCGTAGTGAGTGAATGAATAGGTACCGCCAAGGTTATGGTAATACCTACCCAGAAATATTATAGTTCCAGCAATAAATTCTAGAAAAAAAAATCTCCGGTTTTTAGTTTCTCAGTACTTTCTCAACATTTTGACATTTTCATGTCTTAGCTCTGGCACATGGACTGAAAGTTGCTCACGAGAACACGTTACGAATAGGTAAATGTTCACGTGTAATAACAAGAATATGTTTCTGGCTGGACATGTGTTTTCAAGGCTGTCACGCTTTTTTCGCGTCACATTATTTCGACACGGTATTTATCTGCATACCGCAAACTGCGAGTTCAGTGGGCTAAATGTTCTCCTGTTCACCCTAGGAAGTCGGAATTTTATAGGGAAACTCTCTGGGTCATTAAGAGACGATTGAAATTATGGACTCTTTCCTGATCAGTTGAATCAGCTAAATTCTCTTCTGTTCATCCTAGGAAGTTGAAATTTTAGAGAGAGATTGATTGGGTCATTAAGAAACGATTGATATGATGGGCTTTTTCCTGGTCAACTGAGTGAGCTAAATTCACTCCTGGTCACCCTGGAAGTTGAAATTTGAGTGCTCCTTGACAGGTACGATGAAAATCAAAAATTATCTCACACACCGTAAAACATATCCATGATTTATATGTTCTTCTTTAAAGAGGAGAAAATTTTTAATGACCGATTGCAAATGGTTTCAATTTTGGTTTATTATTTTCAATAATAATTTGTAATCGACCATGAAAAATTTTTTTTTTAACCCCTCTCAAAATTTGTTGGTTTACGTGTTTCAAGATGCGTAGAATCCAAAAATCGAATAAAAAATAATCCGTCCGTCCGCCTTACGCCGTCTAGAGCTTTTCTCCAAAAGCACTGGACCAAAGTTTATGAAATTTGGCTCAAAAATCATGCATCGGCCGGGAATGTGCCAGTAACATTTTTATCAACCCTAAATGTATTAACTAAGGGCTAACATATTCAAAAATCGAGTTCTCGAAAACATTTTTATTGATTATTAAAACCATTACAATGATCTATACATTGGTAGGTACCTAATTACTTAAAAACCTATCGTTTTAGTGAGGGCAGGATTTTATTTTATTCTAAAGTTCAGTAACTACCTACGAGGACAAACTTTAATAATTAGACATTATAGCATATAATCAGGAGATCGATTTGAAATCGAGTTGAAAATTTCACTGTTTTTTAAGACCAAAAAAACTATAAGCAATTTTGGTATTTTACCGATAAACGTAGCCAACAGAAACGAAAGTACCTACTATATATATATAGTCAATGCATAAACCTCTCTGAAAATAAAAGCGACAATTATTTCTAAAAATTCTCGATTACAACAAAATCGTTGCTACGGAACTGAATCTATGCCCTTTTTCATAGAACAAACATTGTTCGCGAGTCGTTGGAAAGATCTCAATTTATGCTAAAATCTAACGCTGTCTAAACTGCCCCGAAAATAAAAACAGTTGAGCTACACGCAAAGTTATTATTGAATTGTAAAAAATCCTGGAGGTAAAAACGTGATGTGGTTGTAACCATGCTGGTTCGGTACGAAGACGCATGTGGTAACCGAAACATGAAAATGTCTCCCGGGATTGTGGACTCGTACACAAGTTTTTCTTTTATTAAGTAGCTTATTTTCATCAGCCCTCACTCACGAAGGTTAGGCATTGTTATTGCTGATATCAAACAAGAAGAAGGTAAATTGGGAGAGAGGTAGGTAGGTGCATAGTTGACAAACCACCAAATTTAGCTGGCAATCTTTTGGAAGTAGCTCAAACAGTATTGAAATGCGTTTAAAGGTATTTGAAACGGTATAAATGGGTACCATGAATGCGAACCAGAAGAAAAACTTCATTCTGCATGAACCAATCAGAAAAGTTCCAGTAGTGCAGCATGATCGCATGAGCGAATTTTCTTAAATTACCACCTTTCGTATTAGGTAGGATTGTAACCTGTTGAATCGTATTGAGGTTTGTGTAGTTCGAGTACAAAGAAATTGTTAAAAACCAATTTTATGGCAAAAATCATATTAAATAAAATTTGGCGATTCAAAAAAGATTTTGAATCTTTAGATTTTCTTTGTGCAGTTTTTATAGATTTTTCAGCAAATATTAATGAAATTTAAGTACGTTTTTCAGTATAATTTGTACAAACATTTTTAATGTCCTAGTTAATCGTTGGTAATTTCGTTTTGACTAAAATTCTGCTAACATTTTTTGTCATTTTTAGTGATTTTTTTAGCGAATTTCTGCAAATTTTACCAATTTACTTTTTCAAAAATTTTGAAGTAAAATTTTCCGAGCCATTGCAATATCTTCATTTTGTACCAATAAACCTTTATAGAGATTTTTAGCAGTTTTAGAACCAGGTATGAGATTATAATGATCTCTTTGAGCCATTCCAGGGTTGAAAGGCAAGCATACACTAAGATTTCTCCCTTTCATTGGGAGCCGCTGGTGACCTTAAAAACTCGCGGTAGCTATAAAATCAATCGAATATGGACGAAGGGTAATTAAAAAGAGATTAAATATCATCGTTTAGGGTTAAATGAAGCCAGTCAAAAAGAGTTCATTATCTTGAAACATTATGTATTTTTTCCTTCAGATTCAAAATGTAAGAAATTTTGCTAGATGTGAAACCTGTACGCTTGTAGTGAGATATCCGATATCTTAACGGAAATAGTTGAAAAATAGACAAGATGTAGTGAAAAATATAGACATTTAAATTTCAATAAAAATAATAATAATAATAACGCGAGAAATGAATGTGTAGGTATATATTTAGGAAAGGTAGACTGTACAGAAGTTCAGTTTCGACTAATATCTGGATCGAATGACGATGCTTACTTTCTGCAACGTTTTGATGGATGGGAACTACCATGAATCATCTTGTAAGTTTTCAAAACTTGTGTTTCCTAGAGAAGTTTCGCATTTTTAAGGACATTGAATTTTTACTTTTTGTCCAGCTAAAATAGGTGTTTTGCCGACAGTGTGGCGTTTTTGATTAAAGCAACAGAAATACAAACACCTCATTCACTGCTAAGGCCACAGATGGCTTTAACAGCAGATCAGGAAAAACACAGAAACTATGATTGCGCCGCAGAAGAACTTCGCGGAGTAGGCACGAGGGCTTTGGGCAACGGACAAGAAGTTCCAAGCATACCAAAAGGGAAACGATAAAATACTCTGGCCAGAAAATGGGAACCATTCTCTCCAGTTACTACAGGTAATACAACGGAAGATACGGCCACTGGATTTTTGAAGTTTAGTGATGGAGCAAGCCATTCACACATTCTCAGTTGCTACTCGAAATGAATGCGTACCTTCTGATATCTATCCCCATCAGAAATTTTAACTATTCTTTTGCCAAAAACATCGAATCTACTCGGTGATTTCCTGATGATTTTCAATTACAACCGACGCGTTTTTAGGGAAATTTAACTCCTGTGGTTTTCATCGCATAAGAACCGTACTCTAGTCGTTGGAAAGCTCTCGATTAACCTAACCGTATTATGTCAAACACTGCGAAGTACGTGGCCACCGAGCAACAATCTGAGCAACAACCTATGAGCGTGGTTGTGTGAATAATTTATTGTTTACCTACATACAGGTCCTTCTCAATTAATTTTGTAAACATGACTGCAACCACTACTGGGACTTTCTAGTTTGATTCGACATATATATTCATGATCTAATGCTTTCCTCAGTAAGGGGAAAGTTTTCGATTCTTTAGAAGAAGAGAACTTCACTTCACCGAACACTCCGGATTTATAGTTACGTACGGCGTGCAAGAAGAGTAACGCTAGTAAATTTAATAAAAATTTTTGGAGTCTTAAGCAGAAAAGTTTCTCGTACAAGTAATATAGAACTCAATCCAATTTTAACCAATGAATTGTCTTAATACCTAATAAACAAGAAAAATATTAGCCCCACCCCCTCCCCTCCCCCACCTCAAATTTATTGGTTCATGTTTCAAGATGTGTAGATTCCAAAAAATATTTATAAATCAGAGAACTTTCAAAATGAGACGTTTTTTTACGGAATTTATTTCAAAGATCCATTGTATCTACACTGCCATCGTTCACCCTTGAATTAGGCATTTTAAGAACTTCACTGTTTTCGCAGAGCCTAGCTCAAGAGCCGCCAAATCAAAATCTTCAAACCTGAATGATGTGTTGGTACCTAAGGAATTCAGACAAATAAATCAGATAAAAGAGCTTCTGATAGTTTGAAATGTAAAAAAGCCTGCCGAATCGAGTGTGGCACTCGTTTACGTATCATGAATGTTTGATCATTGACAAGTTTTGAATGATCCAGAAAAATTCCATAGCGGAAAAGAGTAAATCGAGAAGTAGCCTGAAATGACCTAATTGGTCAATTAAGAAACAAAAGAAAGATACTCAACGCAATTTACGTTTGCGCATGCGCAGAATGAACTGATGAGTTGAGAACGATGAAACAGGATGAAAACTGAGAAAATTGAGGTCGTTACAACTATTGAAATTTATATGGGGTAATCAAATCGTCTTCTCCCAACTATCATCCAAATTTATGCTAACTCGAACAACTAGGGTGCCAAAAAATGGAGCATAATGAAATTTACGTTTACGCATGCGCAGAGTGAAGTATTGATTTGGCACAAATGAAAATGATAGGGGACCATCTACAACCTAACCCTCGCATTCTCCGACGATTTCATCAAACTCGGATAAAAACTGTGAAAATTAAGGTCGTTAAAAGGATTTCACATTGGCGCATGTGAAGTAGATACATCATAACTGAAATTAATATGGGATAATGAAATCGTTACCCCAACTATCATCCATATTTGAGCGAGATCAGACGACTAGGGCGTGAGAAAATGATGCTTGGTAGAAGCTACATTAGCGCATGCAGAGAGTGAAGTGTTGAGTCAGGAACGATGAAACTGAAAGGGGACCGTCAAAACCGTAGCCCGCATATTTCCAGAAAATTGCATCCGAATCGGATGAAAACTGTGGAAAATAACCTTGTTACAAGTACTTGCGGACACACGACACACACACACACATACACAGACAAACACGGGACTAAAATTGTTCAGAATGGCCTGAAACGTTAAAAATTGCGAGGGGAAATTTAGATTTTGGGGACCAAAAATTTATGGTGGAAGAATTCAATTATACAGAAAATTAGATAAGATTTAGTAAATATACCCAGTTCTAAAGAGTTATATGTGTACTGTATTTGTCAAGTATATGGAACTATGTATGTTATTACTGTATAACTATGTTTACTGTATATTACGTGGTTGTTATTACATTAGCATGGAAAGAAACATAGGTAAGTAATGCATGCATTACGGCGACGCCCCTATGGGTGGATTGTATATAATTTGGTGAGAGGCAAAATAGGAGAAAAAAAGTTCCATTCATGCGGCATGACCGTATGAGCGAATTTTCTTATATTATCATACAAATATTATGTTACATTGTTTTGAAAATTTAGGACTTTGAGTGAAAAGAAATTGTTAACTACCGAATTGATGGCAAAACTCGTTCTAAATGATAATCTGCTATTCAAAAAGAGATTTTGGATTTTCAACTTTACAGCTGTTTTCAACGATTTTTTAGCACATTTTAACGAAATTTTAAGAGCATTTTTCAGCATAATGTTGTACATCAATTTTTAAATGTTCCAGTCTATAGTTGATAACTTGATTTGGGCAATATTCTGCTTAAAATCTAAATTTAAAGATTTTTAACCTTTTTTTGCTATTTTTAGTTATTTTTTTAACACTTTTCTGAAATGTGACCAATTTATAGTACCTACACAAAAATTGCTGGCCAACGAACTCGTCCTTTCGTTTGGAAAGCTCGATTTTTTGGCGCAAGAACGGAATCTCAATCCTAAGGAGAGTTATCTCCTGGAAGGACACACACACACACACACACACACACACACACACACACACACACACACACACACACACACACACACGCACGCACGCACGCACGCACGCACGCACGCACGCACGCACGCACACACACACACACACACACACACACACACACACACACACGCACGCACGCACGCACGCACGCACACACACACACACACACACACACACACACACACACACACACACACACACACACACACACACACACACACACATATATATATATATATATATATATATATGTATAAAAAAAAGCGTTAAACTCTAGTATTCGTTTCAGAATGTTTCAAAACGGATTTTAATGGAGAAAATTTTCAATAATTTTTGTTTAAAAAATTTTTCTTTAAATTTTGGAGCCATTGCAGTAGCTTCATTTTCTACGAAAATTCGCTAAAAACATAAATATCATGGCTTCTGGAAATCAATCTTCCCCCTCCTATAACCCTCTCGATCGACAGTAAATTTCCATAACAATATTTCCAGCATGAAATTTGAATGTCCTGAAATATTTTTCAAAACTAGACCAAATTCATAATTGAACAAAAAGTGATCATGAAAATCCGACGAGAATAGTTAAAACATCATGATTTATTACTATTAACCCCTCTCATCTACTATCATCCGCTTTTATAATGAAATTCGAAACTTCTGATATATGATCCAAAACTAAACCGAATTCATAATTGAACAAAAAAGAATCACAAAAATCTGACGAGATTCGTTAAAACATCATGATTTATCAACCTCTCCATTCACCCTATCACATGATTAAATTAGAAACCCCTGGCATACGTCTCAAAACTACATTGAATTCGTAATGGAACAAAATACGAATCAGGAAAATCGGTCGAGATTTGTAGCTTGGGTAGCGTTTGAAAGAATCGGTAATTATCCCCTCACACCCACCACGACAGCGAATCCAAAATTCCCAAGACACAACTAGATCAAAATTGGAATTGAACCAAATAAGAATCACAAAAATCGGTTGAGAATTAAATCCTGGGTAGCAATGACAAAATTTGTTGAAAAACGACGTTTTTTTAAAACCTCCTCCGTTCCCCCTCTTTTATCATGGAATTAAAAATTTCCGAAGTTTTTTGCACAGGTAGACTCAAACAGGGAGCCAACTAAGAAAGAATCTCGAAAATTGGTTGAGAATTGAGGATAGGCAGATTTGAAAAAATGTGAGACACACACACACACAGACATACACCTTTGGGTTAATTCACGGAATGGGTCTTAGAATGGTCTGAAACATATTTGTGAGCAAATTATCTTTCTTTTCTCATCCCCCACCCCCCGGAATCAATTCCAATAGGCGTCCCTCTTGTTAACGAAGCCTTGCCTATAAGACATAGCTTCAGACGGAAGTCCAAAAAACTGTGTAAATAAAAATGGGTGAATGGTGTTCTATAAAGTTCGTCTGTTTATTGTCTACTCAAGTTATAGTGTATCCATTAGGTATTGTTAGTTATATTGCATAGTTTATAACGTAATGTAAGAGCTGGTAAAATTTGAATGGGAAATAGGTTTGCAGAAGTTTCAAGTTCGAAGACGTAGAAAATTGAAAATCATGTGACAAGAAGTGTAAATAGAGAAAATACCTAGAGGAAAGTAATGATTTTAGTAGGAATGCATGAATTATTGAGGGCTTTGCAACAATTATAAATAAGTAATATTAAACACTATAATACCAATTGTGGTAAAGCTATGTTGTTTTGTTGTTGTTTTCCTTAGTTTACAATTTTGATCAGGTAGGTTTATAAACCGACAAACCCCCTGCGACACTCATAAGATGTATCTATGCAGTATATTTATATTTATATATTTAAGATATATATATGCACCTAAATTTCTTTTGGTAGTAATCAATGGATACACCCTAATAATTTGTTCCTTTCAATGCAAATAGCGTAAGTATGTAACGTCACTCTCTCTCTCACACCACTCTCAGAGTTTTCCAATGATTTAAGGTAAGTAAGCTTTATCGAATTTTCACCAGACAAGGGCTATAGCCTATACCTACTGCTAAATCGACTTAGATGTTACCTAGACAAATAGGCGTGACTCATCTCTTGGCAGATGTACACGACTCGCTCATAAGGCGCCCGATAGTCAACAAACACCGCTGAAATTATTAATTTATCGTTGAGAAAACTCTTGACTATTTCAAAATCTACGTATGTACCTAATTGAGTTTGTTAGATCCATGTTTTTTTTAAACACTTTATCTATATTAGCGATCTATCGAGCAAAATAGAACAAAATTATAACAGGAGCTCAACAACAGCTAAAAATGTAAATGTACTTATGGAAACAATTATACGCCGTTCGTTAAATCTACTGAGAAATTGCAAAAAAATATTTTATACCTTCACCTACATATAATAATATTGTACTTGTACCTACATCATAACAGCAAAGAAAGCTACATTTTTTCCATGTTTCAATTCAATGGAAGGTATACACAAAACAAATTAAATACATAAATATATCAACACTTATATAAGAATTGGAATTGTTTACAAACTGAAGAGGGAAATTTCAATAAATTTATCGAACTGATTTAGGTACTAGATAAGACATTTGATAAGATGACATATTCATTTATAGTTGTTGGTATAGTCAGTGTTTGACCCAGTGTCAAAAGTCGAGTCCAGAGTTTTCAACTTAGCTCCCTAAACCATATCGTTAGTGATTAAATATAATGTGTTTACAAGTTATTTCAATGCTTTTAACCCCATGACATGACATGAAACACCAATCCGATTGTAACAATTGTTGTTACGAAACGTTTTGAGGCAATGTCAACACGACAATTGATTTCATCAATAATTGATTGATCTCACCTCTGATGGGGAAAGGTTTGGTTTGTATGGTTTCGGAAGTTGGGGGGACGTGCCTGAAAGTGGCATCAGACATCCCCACGTCCAAGTTGCATATCCTCATTTTTTCGTTGACGCAATCGCAGAGACTCGGGACGGGGAAACTGTTGTAGAGCTCCATCCAACACCCGGCACGAGTCATTCAGAACGGGCTTGCGCTACAAACGACTGACAGGTTGCGCGACAGACAAAAAAAAAAAAAAATTAACCGACACGACCGACCGTCCGCCCGACGGTGTGGGAAGGGGGGGCCTTGGGTTATCCGACCGAGAGCCCCGAACTTGGACTGAGGACTGTTCGGAGGAGGTGGTCACATGTGGCACGATCCGGGGGCGCATGCGCAGAGGCAGGAAGGGGAGACCTGCCTCAACGGGGATCGGATCGCGTCGATCGGTTCCCCGTTCGCGAATTCGCGAGTCCGAGGGCAAGGTGAGCGACGGCCAACTCTAGGGAAGGGCCGCTGTCGAGTTAACGACCTCCGCCAACAGCTGTCGCCAGCGTCGACAATTGAAAGTGAAACGACAGACGCCTACTGATGTGTATATATATGTAGATCATAATCAATTTATTCAAAATCGTCGGGCTCGTTCGAAAGGAAAGTAGATACAAATCACCCCAAAACTACAGATCAAGTTATTATCAATTTATTTAATTGATTTAAGCCCTTAAAAATGTTTTGGCTAACAAGTTTATGAAACTAACATACTAAATCCCGACTGAAAAAAACAAAACAATGTCCTTGAAGGTTTTTAGGAGGTCCCTTTGAAGATATGTCTTATAGTTGGGCAACGCTTCGTATATAAGAGGGACGGTAAACGCTTCGTAAATCCAGAAGGGTAGGGGACAACCCAAGCATGAGACTAAAAATAACCTCATACAAATCCGTTTCGTACCATTCAAAGACCGATTAGGAACGTGAAAAAAATTAACCACAACCATAGGTGTATGTCCGTGTGTGAGTATAAATTTTGTCGACGCTGCCCAGGCTACAATTCTCAACCAATTTTCGAGATTCTTTTGTTTTTCGATCCCTATTTGAGTCTAGTTGTGCAAAAAAACTCCGGACATTTTGAATCACGTGGTGGAAGAGAGGAACGGAGGGGGTAAAGCCGGAAAAACGGGTATTTTTAAACAAATTTTGTCGAAGCTACCCAGGCTACAGTTTTCAACTAATAATCGTAATTCGTATTTGTCTCTAGTTCCAATTTTAGTCTAGTTGTACCTACAGCAAACCTTGGGGATTTCAGCATTGCTTTCGTGTGATGGTGAGGGGGGGGGGGGGGGGGGGGGGGGGATAATCACCTATATTTCAAACTCTACCCAAGCTACAAATCTTGACCGATTTTCGTGATTCTTATTTTGTTCCATTACAAATTCAATAGAGTTTTAAAATGTATGTCAGAAGTTTCAAATTTCATCATTGGAGGGGGTGGGGAGTGGAGGGGTAACACTGATAAATCATGATGATTTAACAATTCTCGTCCGATTTTCGTGATTCTTTTTTTGTTCAACTATGAATGCGGTTCAGTTTTGAATCGTATATCAGGAGTTTCAAATGTCATAATGGAAGGGGGTGAATGGAGGGGGGTAATAGAAATAAATCATGATGTTTTAACAATCCTCATCTCTTAAATTGCTCCCAAGTCTACCTACAACAGGTAGCGGAAGCATTGTTTTCTCTTTTGAGAGATAGAAAAGTATCTCCAGAGATCTTTTAAGAGATAGTAAAAGGTAGACTCCACTAAAATCAAACGTTTGTTAACAGAGTGCTAAATTTCCACTCGCATTTTATGTTTTAGACCATTTTAAACAACATTTGTTTCGTCTCTCTCTCTGTGTGTGTGTGTCAGTAGTGTATCCGCAAATCCTCGTAACAAGCTTAATTTCCACAATATTCAACCGATTTTCATGAAATGTTCATTGAAAGAGCGGGTTAGGGTTGAAGATGGTCCCCTATGAGTTCCGTTGTTCCCAAATCAATACTTCGCTCTACGCATGCACAAGCGTAAATTCTATCAAGCATCATTTCCTCACGGCCCGTCGTCCTTTCTCGCTCAAATTTGGAGGATTGGTGGCAGAGGTTAAGTAGTTTGAGCATGCCCTTGCAATTTCAACATAGTCCTAGCTTTAGTAGCTACTGCGCATGCGCGAATGTTAATTCCTATTTCCCATTCATACGATCCTAATTTCAACAGTTTTCACCCGACTTAGATGACATTTTCGGTGAATTTGCAGGTTAGGCTGTAAATGGTTCCCTAATCTGCTTCTCAAATCATTACTTCTTTTTGCGCATGCGCTAACGTAAATCCTTCAAACATAATTTTTTCAAGCCCTATTCGTCCAATCACGCTCAAATTCGGTGCATATTTGGAGGACGATGGTTTAATTATTCAACATGATTGCATCATTATTAGCTCCTGCGTATGCACGAAAGTGTACTCCCAGGAACCAGGTTAATTTCTAGTTTACATCAGATTTTGATTACATGTTCTGGGAATTGGTGGTTTAGCCTGTGGAATGTTCTCTACCAATGTAATTTTTCTCAAACCATTGCTCCATTCTGTGTATATGCGCTAACGTAAATTAATTCAAGCATCATTTTCCCGTTTCCTAAATTACCGATTTCGAAGTTTTACGTTACCTACATCTTGAATGACTATATTCCGCTATGGAGTTTTTAAGATTATTAAAACCATTTCAATAATTTATACATTTATTTTATGTTATTACCAATTGGTAGGTGCCTACTTACTTAAATATCGTTATACCGAGATCACAGAGACTATAGTAAAATGCAGATGTTTTAATTACTTGCATTAATTTTCCATCTGCAGGTGCCTATATGTTGTGACAATGGGAGTGATGGAAATGAAGTGGTTCCTCCTTCAAAGGAGAGAGGTGATTAGCCTGCTACACCCTGGGGATATCCAGAAGGTTGAATAAACCACAGGGATATCTTCAGCTGCAGCGTTTTCAAGATTTGAGAAGGAGGAACCACTCATATCCATCACAATCCCGTGGCTTTCAAAATGCGAGGGGGTGGGTGGTTCAGTGTGTGAGGGGGGGGGGGGGGGGGGGCTACTAGTAGGTAGGGCTGGGGTAAAAGTGTAATTGTTTCAAGTTTTAAGGGATAAAGTTTCAAGTTTGCCCAGTTTGCATGTGTTTGTGGGGGGGGGGGGGGGGGTGCAGGATAATCAATAATAGAGGGATCTTTCCTTACCTATCTACCTTTTTTTAATGTTTTTACTGTGAAGCGTAAAATTGCGGGGTCTCGGAACTGTAAAAGTAATGTAAGTTAGTAATATTCTGATCCTATATTACATAGTGGAAGGGCTAATCTAACACAGAAATTATAAACCATTGAGTAATAATTTGCCTTGGAAAACACGTGTTTTTGGCATGGATATGTTTCACCACTGAGGGTTATAACAAATATTGTTACACGGAAGAAAAAATTGTAACGCGAGATCAATAAACAAATTCGGTAACTATACAGCAACAATTAGGAAACATCAGCCAAGTTGGGTGGGCAGTATAACTTCCTCACATTTGTAACATGAACTTTTAGAATCAGTTGACGAACACAACTCACGAACGTACGAATCAAAATGATTGACAAGTCGACGTTATTAGAAATTAATGTTTGCGCATGCGCACATACTACTATTAATCCAACGGCAATGCAATTTATAGGGGATCATCTTGGAGCTAAACCATACAACCCTAGTCGATTTCATGAAAACCGGCCTCGTTTTGTCTGTGTCAATCAATTTTAGTTTTGCGCATGTGATATAGCTATTAGTGTACCAATCGCAATATAATTCGTAGGGAATTTTTCTGGAACATATACCCATCTACTCCCCGAATCAGATGGGGATGTGCGCATGCGGATGCAAAACGTTCCCTCTACTTTCCTGATTACTTTGTTACACTTACATACTGCCAATGAAATTAGACGCGTTTCACATAAACCCGTGGAACCTGCATATAGAAACACCATACATTCAGCGTGTGGTTCAGTGCTCGTGATGTTGGCGATACGGTTATTTTAAAGACCAGTGCAAGGGTTCCGAACGCTGTGAAAAATGTAGCGGAGAACATGCATCTAATGCTTGCACAAATAAGGAAATTCGATGTGTTCATCGCCATTTGAAACACTACTCTTCCTATAAAGAAGGTTGCCCTCAATACCAGAAAGAAGAAGCTACTAAACGTATGATGGGTACAATGTGTCATATTTTGATGCTGCTAAGGCCGTTCCTGTAATAGATTCTATCAATATTCACGGAACCCCCGTTGAAAAATCATCCAGGGGGAAGATTTCACAAAATCCACACGCCTCTATGTGAAACTCTACTTAGAGAAATAATTTCGGATAGGTTGAAAACCTGACAGAAATGAAAGTGATAGGGGACCGTCTAGATGCTATCCCACACAATTCCTAAAAATTTTGTTTGTGGTACCCAATAAAGTAGTCATACCTACGCGTAAATGGAGGACAGAGGAAACAGACTGGGAACCTTTCCGACAGCTGTTGTCTGATCTGA
Organism: Adelphocoris suturalis; assembly: GCA_030762985.1. Classification (NCBI taxonomy): domain Eukaryota; kingdom Metazoa; phylum Arthropoda; class Insecta; order Hemiptera; family Miridae; genus Adelphocoris; species Adelphocoris suturalis. The sequence continues at coordinate 81,536,499 of CM061040.1, forward strand.
AAAATCAAGTTCAAAATGAGAATAGCATTAACTTGTGTCACTCATGTCATGCAATATGAAAACTCTGGAACGACTCATCAAACATAGGCTGGAATGGTGGGCAGAGTACAGCGATAAACTGCCAAAGAGCCAGAATGGATTCAGAGCTTGCCACTTGGTCTATGATTGTACAACAAAAATAGTCTGCAATAGTCCACCATTTCCTAACTAACAGGAGAACCACGCTGCCCTATTCTCGGATTTGTCTCGTGCATATGATTCGATCCAGTACGACGTACTCAGTGAACGATTGACTGAGCTGAAATTACCCACTCAGCTGATATTAAATATCAGAGCGCTCATGTCAAACAGAGAAGTCATAGTGAGAGTAAACGATCAACTTTATGGAAAAAGAATTGTTAATCAAGGTCTTTCACAAGGAGGACTCCTGAGCCCATTGTTGTACCCATTATACGTCGGCAACTTGGTATCTAATGTGCCAGAGGACGTTCACATGCTGCAGTACGCATATGATGTTTGTGTATATGTTGAGTATAGCAGCAATGAGGAAGGTATTGCACTGCTGAACGTTTTCGTGGGGTGGCTTTGAGACTGGCTGAAGCAGATGGGTCTTTCTTTGTCTGTTGAGAAATCCTCGATAGTACCTTTCACTCGAAGAGGATAAGTGGAAAAGTCGCGCTTTAAATAAAAAGCTTTCTATACCCATGGTCTTTAAGTTGAATTAAAACAGCTACTGTGGGCTTGACCATAAGAGGGTCAGCCATAGGTCGTCACCTGAAAAAGGGTTCCACCAACTATAGCATTCGGGAAGCCCTGGTAAGGCTTATTATAACTAGCTGGAGTGAGCGCTTTGCGCTTTCTTCAAGAATGGAAGGAGGTAGTTATTGCAGGTGAAAAATTAAACCCTGTCTTTAATTTAGATTTTCGCAAACTACATTTTAAGATCAAAGATTGTTGTAGGTACTGATCGTTATACTGTGTCCCCTGCTTATTATTTAATCTTAAGTTTTTATATTACAAGGTATACATACATATATACAGGTACATATTTTTTCATGTATATTTTTCATTTTTTAGGCAATTCAGCGGACCCCCTGGGATAGACTCACTTTGGGAAATTCTGTGCTATACTACACTTTCAGTCAATAGAGCAAAGAGGAACAAGTTTCGAAAATAAGTGCAACTTGTGCTTTGTTGATTACGAGTGTTCTCTGCTACTTGGCTCTGTTTCGATACTCCTACTGTGGCCCACACCCCTGTGGTGGAAGTCTATGGATTCAGTGACTATTTGGTATTTGTGAAGAAAAGGCTTTTGTAAAGAGAATTTATCAGGACGTTAGTGATGACATGAGAGTAGCACTCTGGAGAATATTACGCCACGTATTATAGACCTCATGAAATCTGGCCGTCGCTACATTTGACATTAGGTATTATTTTATTCAGGGTTATTTGAATAATGTGTAGAAACCTACTAAACTACTTTATTTATATTTAAGTAGTAAAATCTCTTATTTATGCTTTTTTTAAACACGTTCAACTTTCAAATTTGGTTGTGGCTGAGCGCAGAGATGAGTAAAAAGGGTGAGTGGGTGAAGGTAGGTACCACATTAAACTCGTGGGTTGCGAGCCCACAATCTCGTAGGTCCCGGTGGAAATTGAAAAGGGAACTACGGCTATATCGAGTGGTTCAATTTATTATCAGAACTCTTGGCATGTCGGATCCAAGGCTTGTATGCCACAATTCTACGATGTTGAGGTAGATGAATAAGGATTTTATTTTTAATTTATGTTATTTGATAAGTAACTAGGTATACTTTGAAAGCAATTATATTTTATTATCTCATCTCTCTCTCTCTCTCTCTCTCTCTCTCTCTCTCTCTCTCTCTCTCTCTCTCTCTCTCTCTCTCTCTCTCTCTCTCTCTCTCTCTCTCTCTCTCTCTCTCGATGAGTGGGGGTGGGGGTGTTTCCTTGATCGATTGCTGAGGTTATTTATTGAAAATAATAAACCGACATTACCCGAAAGCCATGGCGTGAGTAATGCCAATCACGCATCCACTTCTGATCGACATCTTCCACGAACACGAAAAGTGGTTCGATATCAAAAGATTGGGATGTAGTTTTCTATGCGGGTTTTAAAAATGTCTTAAGATACAAATTACAAATAATTGAGTTATATATAAATCTAAGGTGATGGCACAGGGCAGGCATTTCCGGAAGGAGAAGCCATATCTCTGGCGCAATTGTGATAACCTGCTTATCGGTAGTAGAGGGAAGTAATCTGCCTATCATATAAGACAACGCGTCTGAACACGACAGACTAAAAACTGTTTGATTACGTATTCGAGTGGTGGTTCAATTTACAGTCAAGGAAATTACTGAAAAGCGCTTTCGTGGTGATTGGACAGAACCATCACGGGTAGAACATGACGAGAAGTCATGATGTTACTCAACAGTAAGTAATTTCCCAGATTTAGTTGACGGAAGAGAAGACCGAGCTCTCATGCAACCTGGACGTGCCCTCACAGTGTTATGTAATTCACACAGTCTACCTCAATCAGTTGGAAATTATAGAGTGGAAATAAACTATTGAAAACCTATTCATGCTGCAAGTTGTGTAACTTTAACCGAAGCACGACTAATTTATCAAGAGGAGAATCAATTGCGGTGCAAACAACTACAGTACTTTTAATCTGGGAACATTCACTTGGAATTTTCTGAGCACGAATATGAACAATCCTTGAAAATTATATTGAAAACTTTAGAATTTTAACACAGAATGTGTTTTTGCGATGACCTACCGAAAAAAAAACCGACAGAAAAAACCGTTACGCGCCTTTTTATAATGATTTTCACGTACAACCGAGTCGTTGCTAGGGAAATGGTACTTCGTCGTTTTTCATCCCACAAAATTCGTTGACCATTCGTTCGAAAGCTCTCGATTTATCCAACCATATTATGTTAACTACTGCGAAGTGCGTGGCCAACAAGCTGAGTTATGAGCATGGTTATATGAATAATTGTTTACACACAGGTGATCATTCTCAATAATTGATATTGTGAACATGATTGCAACCGCTTGTTAATTTTATTTAACGGATGACTAGCATCGCAAAAACACATTCTGTGTTCCTATGATTTCATACAGAGTATGGAAAAAGAAATAAACCGGGGGGTGCAGGGGGGCGGAGCCCCCCGCCGAGGCGCAAAGCGCCGAGTTTTTTACAAGGATTTTACGTTACCCTATGCGTGGAGGATACCATGGATTCAACTGTGGTGTAATTCATTGGGGCCATAACCCATGCAATCCCTGATAATTTATTGAACTAAAAAAAAAAAAAAATATATATATATATATATATATATATATATATATATATATATATATATATATATATATATATATATGTTGTACTCTATATCTTATCCCTCTCCCTTTCGGCTCTATTCAGAGTACTTTTTAATTGAAGTCTGTCAATACTGTAGATGTAGACGTTATAGGGTCATTTTCCGTAAAAGGTACAATCCAGACGCATCAATTTCAGAAAACCTGATGTTGAAATTAATTTGCATCAAAAATCAGGGTGATTGCCCGAGCAAGAGGGCTCTTAATTATGTAATTATAAATTAATTAAGAAAACCCATTAGCAGACTAAAGCACTATGGCAGACTAAAGATAATTATGTACTGGCAGTATAAAGACAATGTTTACTAGTAGACTAGAAGATGTTTCTAAAATTCATTAATTTTTCGAAACAATCTGAATCCCAACATTTAGGAAAACTTCAGCCAAGTTAGGTGGGCAATAGCTTCCTCGCTTATTGTAACATGAACGTATACAATTAGTTGGAAGAATCGATTGCGACCAAAGCGACGTTATCACGAATTTATGGTTGCGCTTGCGCACTCACTACAATTGATTCTACTGCAATGAAATTTCTAACATCTTGGAGCTAACCCACATAATTCCTGAAAATTTCATCAAAATCGAACCATTAGTTACTGAATTTCATGTATGTCAACCAACTTAATTTTCATAGTTCAATCAGTTTTAGTTTTCATAGTTATTACTCAACCAATTGTAATAAAATTCAAAAGGAATTTTTCTGAAAGACCAAAATTCCCCACCAAGTTTGAACGAAATTGGACCAATAGATCGTTAGGGACCGACCTTATAATAAATTCACATTTGAAAATATGCACATCCCATTATTAATATGACGACAATGAAATTCGTAGGGGACCATCTAGATGCTAACCCCCACAATCCCTGGAAATTTCGTCAAACTCAGTCTAATACTTAGTATAGTTAAGAGGGCGACAAGTACAGACGGATAGACAAAATCGCTGAAACGCTAATAACGAGTGGAAATTTTGATTTTGGTGAAGAAATTTTTTCAACTACTAATTATGATCAATCATAATTAAAAACAAACTCAACAATAAAAAATCAATAATCCAACTTTTAATGTAGGAATAAAAACCTAGACAAATCGTGATTTATAAATTGCAACTTGAGTGCTGTATTTAACTTGCCCTCGTTGTCTTTAGTCTACCCTTATGGTGGGCATCAGACCAAAGATAGATAGATAGATGGATAGATTCAATAAAAACACATACATATGGTGATAGTACAAAAAGTGGAACTAGACTACTCGCCTAGCTTACTTTTCCAACGGTAGGCTTGGCCCGTGCTGTTGGTTAAGGTATAGGCGATTTGCAAATAGCACGTTGACATAACATCGCATATGGGTTTACATAATCCACACATAGCTTAAATTAATAATATAACTACAATGGTATTTGATGTCCCTATCTTTAGAACAACTTTCTATAGTAATAGGTATTATTGTTTTATACATAAATGCTGTTTAGCATAGTTTTGCAATCCACTGCCCCATTTTTCACAAGCCACGTTAAAATTTGCTTTTTTTAGTTTGGCCTAGTATAATTTTGAGCTCTTTTCATATGACTACACTACACTTTCACGCTCTGTGAACGATGTACATAATAAATTTTGGACTGTGTGTTGACAGCATGTGACAGCATCTTGGTCTTGGTGCAATTACATTCCACATAATCTTGTGGTGTATGCTGGATTACGCTGTGAATTTATTATTTGTGAATACTCATGAAATTGCAAAAGTAAATTTTTAACATATAGTTGCCTTATGGTAAAGAGCTTTGCAATATTACATACATTTATAGATGGCGTCCTAGGCGGTAATGACAACATTATTTTCATACTTATTTTCTGGCGTACGTGTAATTTATTTTATACGAGGAGTACGTCCCCCCCCCCCTCCTATTATTCCATATTGAAGCACAGACTGTAGCATACTGTAATAAATAAGTTTTATCGTATCTCTCGGATGTGTGTGTCTAATCTTGTAAAAAATGTACATAAATTTCTTAATCTTATCGGGAGTATAGTCAATATGGGGTTTCCAAATTAGCTCTTCGTCCAAGACTATATCAAGATACTTATTCATGGCAACGCGCTCAATTGTGCCACATGAACAGATGATAATTGGTTTGCTTATATGTAATGTGATGCATAAATCTTTCTCTCAACATATGTTTTGAGTCCTCCATAAATGATCAATCTTAACTTTTTTGTGTTCAAAGTTAGATAGTTTTCATAGAACCATTTTCTAACCTCGTTGATCACTTGGTTTGCATTGGCAAATACATTTCCCCATGTGTCACCTTCAACTAACGCAGCAGTGTCATCCGCAAGTAGATACATCTTAGTGTTTTGAATTCTAGAAGGGCCAATTCGTTTATATACACCAAAAACAATAGTAGTCCTAATATAGGTATTTTCTTGGACTACACCGACGTCATTGTAACTATCTTAACTAGAGCTCTCGCCTATTGACACTCTCTGTCTTCGGTTTGTCAAGTAGCTCATGAACCATTCTAAGCTGGGTCCTATGATTCCCAGTTTCACTAACTTGTACATCAATTTTTCTCTGTTGATCGCATCGAATGCTTTTGCAACATCGAGTAGTATGAGTCCACCTTTCTTGTTATTATCCCTAATATCATAAAGGTCCGTTGTTAAAGCAAATACCGCAACATTTACCCCCTTATTTTTGCCGAAACCATATTGATTAAGATTTATCAAGTTGTTTCTTTTAAGTTATGAATATAAGAGATTTTTCAAGAACTTTTCTAGTATTTTGGACAGAGTATAGAAAGACATAAGATCCAACTCGGAAAGCAGTTTTATTAAATTTTATCGGGTTCTGCTGGAGATTTTCAGCAATATCGATATACCACTGGAACAAGCTTGTAAAGATTTATAAGATGAAATAAGAATGATTCAATTTCCCACCGTTTTATAGGCGGCAGACTGAAGACACATGTTGCTTGGGACACCACGTTTTCGCAACTAAACTTCCCTGAACAGCCTTCCTGTCGGTAAAAAACAGGTTCCTGCCTTTTTTCGTTAACTGGACGTCCAGCCGCACAGGAATCAAGGAACAAACTCAGAAAGCTTAAGAGTACATGTAGCTTATTTAAAGCCCGTAGCTCATTTAAAGTTCTGTTCCCATATACTGTTGTTATCGAGGAATCAAAGTATGATAATGATCTCACCCCTCCCCATTTGTAAGGTGGCCGAAGACATGAACAGCATAATGTCCTGGGCATGTAGAACCTTTACTCTTCTCCTATTTTCTCAAGGAAATTGCCTCAAAGACAGTTTTCCCAGCCTACTTATCAGGTCCCCAAAAGTGAAGGCCCATAACGGCAAGGTTCTTCGTCACAATTACCTTTCGATCACGTGCTTATAATAGCCAACCTTACTAAGAGTGCTAGACGCAACCTTCTGGATGTCAGTCACTTTGGAGAGGGTTGGAGCGACTTGGACCCGCTTACTAGACCATAGAACATCATTTCCCGTTATTATCCATCATCCCACCTATGAAGGTAGCGATCCAGGATAGGATAGGACCCAGCGAGTCTGTGAACTCTGCATAGAAAAATGGGAAAAGAAGTATTTATGTTGTATTGAGTTGAACAACTTCGCTCACCCAGATGAGAAGGTCAAAAAGATATAAGGTGCAGATGAGCATCGCTCGTCGTTTAAACTGCATAACGCACTCTCAAACCAAAACTGTCTTAGCCTGCTCCACGCTGCTATCATCGCAGCACGATTTCGATTTTAATAAAATACATCATTTTAGCTTATTTTTCGAATGTTCATTTTTCAATGTCTCAGGCTGGTCTGCGGACCTCCTGGACCCCCGGAGGTCTGTGGGCAACAGTGGGAAATAATGACTTTGACCATCCGACCTCACAATTGATACCAGCGCCCATTAAAAACCTGACCCGCAAACCGTCAATGTATTGCGGGTTACCCTACACCAACTATTCCTTGTAAATAACATAGAAATCACGATTTCCACTCGCATTTTGCGTATTAGAGAAGATATTTCCAAAATAATGTAGTCATACCAGTCTATCGGTGTCTGAAAAGCCTTGCAACGGATTTAATTCAATTTCTAATTTATTGATTTTATTGGTACAACGAGCAGGTAACAGGAGCAAGGTAGGAGGTTTATAGGAAAATTGCCGCATTTACAATTCAAATATCTGTGAAACCGTTTTAATAACCTTCTAGATATATCTATCTAGGTATTCTAAAGCAAAAATGTATCATTCTTCTTATGTATTAGTTGCTGGTGATACTGTATTTACCTAGTCTGCGTATACAATACTTCAACATTTCGCTGCCTTTGGTTCTATTTAAAAATATTAATGATGGTCAGTGTATGAAAACTACTGGAACGCTATTCATAAATTTTTGCCCTACTCTACGACCCGTTCTACAAGCCATTTTATTTTTAAAAGTTTAGAAATTACTAAATAAATTGAGAGTTAACGTAATAAATAAATAAAAACATCAACCGCTGATGCAGAAATATGTCATTTTGTGGTGGACGGCAGCAGATGTATTTTCTCACCTCCGCGGCCAAATATAAAGTAGGTAGTGTCTATATTAGACAGGTTATATAGGAGTCTACATTATTTCTGGACCTGGCGATTCAAATCTTCTCTCTAGCCGTAGTATTTTTATCCCATTGGGTGCTAATTGGTATATACAAATACTTTCTGAACCATTGATCTGTTTTTGTTGTTGACAAATCTGTAAATCGTCATATACATGAAGAACCTAATTGTAGTGCCAACATGTATGCCACTTAGACCAGTGTTGACATTTTCTACTACACACCAATGGATTGATTATTATTTTGTTTATTATCAAATGCTACAACTGTTAACAAGTTAACATAATGACTTGTTACTAATATAAAGTTCAGATCATGATATACAGTCTATTTACTTTATTCACTCATCAGAATAACAATAATAAATTATAAACATAAATAATAGGTAAATAACAAACATAGAGATTGGCCGTTCGACCATGATATAAGGAAAGCTCCACTGGAAAGTAAGAACAGTTAATTCCATAATGGATATCCACATACGCCAAAGAGCAACATTCAAAGGTTCGTTGACTAAATTTAGCAATTTTTGAATAGCTATGATCACGCTCTAAGCACACAACTTGAAGTTAGGCTGTTGATGAGTTGCTCAATCAGTTGAATACTATACAAGATACAATAGAAGCTCATACAGTGGATGAAAATTTAGTTGCACACGTTGAGGAGAGAGAGGAACTTGAAAACCTATATTTCAGTACCGTCGCGAGAGCTAAACAATTTCTGGTTCCAAATGTAGCAAAACCAACCATTTTGGGAGAGCCCAGGTTCGACAGGTGCAACGTCTATAGTTAGTCCAAAACGTTACCATCTCTATAGCTTGTGAAATTTTCAGGTTCTCGAGAAGAATGGATGTCTTTTCACAATTATTTCCTTTCAGTTGTCCATTCAAATCAAGCCTTGCCAGATGTGCAAAACTTTATTATTTCAAATCGGCTTTGTTGTCTGAAGCAGCTGAAATCATATCGGCACTCGAGATTTCAGGTGAAAACTACGCAGTAGCATGGAAGCTACTAGAAGGTCGGTATCATAATGAAGTTTTGATAGTTAACCACCACATCAAGCGTCTGTTCGAACTAAAGAAAGTAGGAGATTATTCAGGAAAGGAATTGCGTGAAATTCTGAATGAAACAGAAAAACATATGCGTGCTTTAGGTGTCCTCAAACTGCCAATTGAACATTGGCCATTTGACATTATTCATTCATCTCACTGTGTCAACATTTGATAATACAACTTTCCGTGAGTGGAAAAATGAAATAGATATAGACAAACTTCTTACTTACAACATGCTTTTGAAGTTTCTCAATAAAAGATGCAACGTTCTACAGTCAATTTCTGCTAAGAAGCTAACTACTATATTAAGATCAGAGAGGTCAAATCATTGTCTCCTCGCTCATCAGCAATCAAGTAAAATATGTGGAAATGATCACAACATAAGTCAGTGTGAGAAATTCGTATCATATTCAATACCAGATCGCATTAAAAGAGCTAGGCAAGTAGGCTTATGCTTAAATTGTCTCAAACGTCATAAGGCCTATGCAAATCAAATCATAGATGTTTAAAACGCCGTAACTCACTTCTACATTTAAAATAGCAGGTGATAACATCAAGGGATATGCCCTTAGAGCCAATCGGAGTAAGGCAAAATGCTCATAGCTCAATGGGAAGTGATCGAACCCAACCCTTATCTAGCTGCATGAGTACTAGTCAGAAGCAACGTCACCCTAAAAATGTCCGACTCACAACTGCAGGACATCACAACTGCATTGATCGATGTTGTCGACAAAAGGTATGGCAATTAATTACATGTCGAGCTCTTGTTGACAGCGGATCTCAGTTGAGCTTCATGACTTCGAATTTACGTAGTCATACGTAGTTGTACAAGCACAAATCAAATCACGATCGTCATCATTAGCTGCTCACCTTAAATTTTGTGTCTTAAATAAAATTACAGATCCACAACCTAATATGTACATGACCCATCATTCGTAGAAATTCCGGAGCATTTATTATTAGCTGACCCCACGTTTCATACACAATCCACAATTGATGTTTTGTTGGGGCATGTCTACCATTACTACTAGAAATAGGGTTTGGTTGGGTCGTCACTGGTCCTTTTGAATTCAATAGTCGTTTGTCATCATTTAGTTTTTTCAGATTAGTAAATTTTGAGAAGTAGAAAACGTTGATTCCCGATCTGAGCGTAAGATGAACCCAGAAGAGGAGTTTTGTGAACAACATTTCGATCAGACTACAACCAGAGACGAAACAGGAAGATACATTGTCAAAATTCCGTTTACTAAACCACTTTCGACATTAGGAGACAATAAAGATACAGCATTCGGGCGATTTTTGTCTATAGAGCGACGGCAAGAGGTAAATCCTGACATATCTAAGCTGTATAGAGAGAGATTGCATTGCCGAATACTTAAGGTTAAGGCACATGGAGATGGTTGGTAACTTTCATGACAATTCTTTACAAACAGAAGATTCCTATTATATTCCACATCATTGCATCATAAAGGATTCGACAACCACAAAATTGTGAGTAGTATTTGATGCAAATGCAAAAACCAGTAAAGGATATTCACTTAATGTCATTTCTGGAGTAGGTCCTGTTGTTCAGTCATCTTAATTCGATATTTTAGTAAGATTCAGAGAGCACAAATATGCATTTATTGCAGATGTGGAAAAAACGTACAGTCAAATAAAGATTGATAGGTCTCAAATCGACTTACTGCACATTCTCTGGAAAGATTCACCTAATGAACCTCTGAAAAGCTACAGGCTGATCATGTGACGTATGGCACGAAAACTCTTGTTAGGTTCGCAAAGGATGAAAAATAAATGTTTCCAGAAGCGGCAAAAGTGTTGGCTGAAGATTTTTACGTCGATGACGCTTCTTCTGGTCATAAAACATTAGAAGGGGCCTTACCATTGCAATAGAACGTGATTCGATTGCTTTATTCAGGTGGTTTTAATTTGCGAAAATGAACTGCTAACCATTATTGAATTATTTGCCTAAAGAGAGCATCGACATTCCTAGTGCTTTCATTTGTGCCGATGGTGGTCCAGATACTATCATAGGACTTCGATGGAACCCTGTTGAAGATAATATGTTCGAGTTCACGTCATTGTCAGTTGAACTTTCTGAAAATTTGACTAAACGCAACGTAATTTCGCTCATCGCAAAAATATTCGATCCTCTAGGTCTCATTGGTCCTGTTGTATTAACTGCAAAGATTCTAATTCTAAGTTTGTGGAAAATTGAAAAAGAATGGGACGACGTTCTTCCTTCAGACACAATTAAGCCATTCGTACCATTCATTTCATCGGTTAAAAAGTTACATAATCTCAAAGTTTCACGATGGTAGATTCAGATCACACTCTAGAGCTACATGATGGATTTTCGGATCTGCCAGAAAAGGCGTATGGTTGTTGTGTATACCTGAGGGCAACGGATGAGCATGGTAATGTAAATATTTCGCTACTCGCTTCCAAATCTAGAGTCGCTCCACTTCATGTACAGACGCTGCCACAATCGGAACTGAGTGGAGCAGTTCTCCTCTGCGATCTAATGTCTACCTCGGTGAAACCTTGAAGTTGAAATGCACACCACCCCAATACTTTGATGTGATTCTACTATTGTCGTGTGTTGGATAAACTCCATTAAAGCGCGGTTCAATACGTTCGTAGCAAATAGAATTTCCAAGATACAAAAGAGTACAAAAGGAAGTTTACGGCAACATGTAAATTCTCACAATAATCCAGCAGACCTCATTTCTCGCGGTACCTACCATAAATGAAAAGATCACGTCTTGTGAGCTCGGGACCCACTTTCTTACATCTCTTTCTTACGGGTATTTCAGAGTCATCTGACGTATCTTTTGATCCGAGCAGAGTTGAATTGATCAAACATAGAACACCGAATCCATTTTCTTTGAGTAGTCAAATGTCCTCACACCTTTTAGATGACATTATATTCACCAGACTGCAAAGATGCATAGCATGTTGTAACCGATTCGTAAATCAATTCATACAATTTATTCAAACAAAACGAATTTCCAACGGTAATTTGAAATTGAAAGATTACATTAGAACGCCAAAAATACGATTCGCCACTAATACGAACAAAATTTCAAAACGGAAGTTAGTGAAAAATATTGTCTATTTCCACAAAAAATAAGGAATTACGATGTTAAATCGATTTCGACGGTTAGGTCATCATCAGTAACAAACAATAAGCTTATAAGCTTACATGTCCTTTCTAATGTATGTTCAGTTATTGTTTGTTACTGATGACGACATAACCGTCGAAATCAATTTAACATTGTACGTAACTAAGCGTAGGTAACTTAACGTAACTTAACAACGTAATGAAATTAGGTAAATATTACGGACAATAATGTATGTTTTATCATTTCCAATTACTTCAAGACAATTTATTTTCGATATATAATGAGGTCCAATACAGCTGCATTGGAAAGTGTACTTCAAAATTTAGAGAGGCACTTGTAGCGACGGTTAAGTTATTGAGAACTAGCCGCTCCGGCTCGCTACGCTCGCCTCCACGTCCAGCCGGGGGGCAAGCCCCCCGGACCCCCCATTAAATTGCTCGCTTCGCTCGCAAAATGTGGCATGTAGGGAATTTTGCTCGCTTCGCTCGCAAAGTGTGGCATGTAGGGAATGTTGCTCGCTTCGCTCGCAAACGGTAGATCCCTGAGGGTAGGTTTAAAGTCTGAAGGGGATGCTGCTCGCTTCGCTCGCATGAGGAAGTTATACTGCCCACCCAAATTGGCAGACTTTTTTTTCTGTTTTTCTTTTTTTTTCTCGTTTCGCTCGCAAACGGTAGATCTCTAAGGGTAGGTTTAACTTCTGTCGGGGATGCTGCTCGCTTCGCTCGCTTGAGGAAGTTATACTGCCCACCCAACTTGGCAGACTTTTTTTCTGTTGGAAATTCTTACAAACAAATTAAATCTTATAAAACTACGTGAAACCACAAAAAGATTATTCAAGGATGTTGCTCGCTTCGCTCGCAAGGTATACCTGTATATAGGTAGGAAAAAACCCGTATTTATTCTTTTGAAATAGGCCTGCAGGTAACATTGTGAAATACCTGACGAACCCCTTGACGTCTTCGTAGAGCCTTCTCGCGAACACGGCAAAATTAATTTCTGATGTTAAACGCTTCTCCTCGCTTCCGCTCGCGATTTGACCGACTTAAGGTCACTTTTTTCGATATCCGATTTCGGATTCAGATTTGGCGGACCCAAAGCTGTATTTCGCCCGCGAAACCCGTTCCGAAAAACGTACCTTTATGGGGTATATTTTAATCGGAAAAAACCAAGTTTTTCGGCGGACTTTTCGAGAAAACGGGTCCGTACTCTCGCATTTTTTTAACGCATTTCCCGATACTTTTTTCGCGATCCGATCGCGCCGTCGTCTTCCTCGTAGGAAAACCTACGAAACCCGTATTTTTCCGGAATTGTCAACGGCCGTTTAGAGGGGTAGGGGAAGCGGGGAAGTCCAAAAAGCGCACATTAACCGGAACTTCGACCCCCCTCCCGCCCTACGGCCCATGGTTCGGGTGGGATTAAACAATTTTAAATTCGCTCGCTCCCACTTTTGGAAAATCCCAAGAAGATCCCCCCACTCGTAGATCCGGCCCACTCAGCCGTTTGGCCGTGCATAGCGCGGACAGACAAACAGACAAACAGAGGGAGTTTCATTCTTATAAATAATAAATAATATTCATTCCACCGCTCTCCCCCTCTAAAATCGGTCTCGATCCCTGGTAGAGTTTAATTAAATAGCGATGGCTAATCAACCGGGATAATTAAGACTAATTTTAACTGCGTCACCCCTTCCACTACACATCCTGCTTGAACTCTATCCTAGAAATTGTCTTCAAACCAACTAGTTTGGACATGGCTAATTATGTCTTACTGGCCGCTCCGGCTCGCTACGCTCGCCTCCACGTCCAGCCGGACGCTCGCAAAATGTGGCATGTAGGGAATTTTGCTCGCTTCGCTCGCAAAGTGTGGCATGTAGGGAATGTTGCTCGCTTTGCTCGCAAATGGTAGATCCCTAAGGGTAGGTTTAACGTGTGTAGGGGATGTTGCTCGCTTCGCTCGCAAACGGTAGATCTCTAAGGGTAGATTTAACTTCTGTAGGAAATGCTGCTCGCTTCGCTCGCTTGAGGAAGTTATACTGTTCACCCAACTTGGCAGACGTTTTCAGTTTTTTAAATCTTATAAAACTACCTGGAACCACGAAAAGTTTATTCGGGGATGTTGCTTCGCTCGCAAGGTATACCTGTATATGTGTAGGACAAAGTCCGTATTTATTATTTGAAATGGCTCTCGCTTCGCTCGCAAGGTAGGTACCTATGTATATGTATACCTGCTCGCCTCGCAACATTGTGACATCGAACCCTTCACGTCAATTCTTGAGCCTTCTCTCGTCCACGGCACAATTTTAATCGCTTTGCTCGCTTCCGCTCGCAATTTGACCGAGTTCTCGTCACTTTTTTCGATATCCGACTTCGGATTCAGATTCGGCGGGATCAAACCTTTATTTCGCTCGCGAAAACCGTTCCGAAAAACGTACCTTTATGGGGTATATTTTAATTTAAAAAAACCAAGTTTTTCGTCGGATTTTCGAGAAAACGGGTCCGTACTCTCGCATTTTTTTGACGCATTTCCCGATACTTTTTTCGCGATCCGATCGCGCCGTCGTCTTCCTCGTTCAAAAACCTACGAAACCGGTATTTTTCCGGAATTTTCGACGGCCGTTTAGAGGGGTAGGGGAAGCGGGGAAGTCCAAAAAGCGCACATTAATTCTTACTTCGACCCCCCTCCCGCCCTACGGCCCATGGTTCGGCTGGGATTAGAAAATTTTAAATTCGCTCGTTCCACCTTTCGGAAAATCCCAAGAAGATCCCCCCACTCGTATACTCCCCCCACTCAGCCGTTTGGCCGTGCATAGACACGACAGACAGACGGAGTTTCATTCTTATAAATAGTATAGATAGATAGAGATAGAGATGTTAGCTGGAAAGGTAAATTTGGATGGGAAACTAAATTTAATTGGGAAAAACTAAATTTTACTGGGAAATTTTATGTTATAGGCATGCTTGGCTGCATTTATTGTGAAGAAATGAGGAGTTCGCCGGTAATGAGAAGTTCCCATTGGTCTGAAAATGTTGCGTTTGATATTTTTAAATTGAAGTAGAATTCACCATGAAAATTTTGACATTCGCTACACTATCCTACGATGAGTGATTTGCTATTTATGATTTTTTTTAAATATCCGCTAAATATGACGTCACACTAGGCAGGAGGGTTCTGCTTAGGCGGGAGGGGTGCGAAGACGCAGTTTCGAAGCAAAAACTAAAAAATCAGAGAAAGAAAACTTAGCAATCGGAGATTAGTGCGCTTGATGTGCGTTTTCTTAGAATTTAATTCGCTTTTATTTAAAAATATATAACAAACACGTGGGTATCCCTAATTGTTCTGTTCAACCTCATTTATTATAAAATCATAAGTTTTTCGATTACTGTTAGACAAATAAATCCTGTTGAAGTGGATTACGATTCGGATAATTCGAGACCACTTTGAACTCCTTGGTAGTACCCGATTTAGGGTTTTTATTGCCGTAAATTGGGGATTTCGGGCGGTTCGCCAGTACTTCTCAACTTCGACCGTGTTTTCATGAAAACCAAAAGTTTTTTCGAACCGGATGTGATAGTAAAGTTGTGGAGAGTAAAAATGCTAACGATTCGGGACTGATTTCAACAAGCTATGACCAACGGTAGCTAAGTTACGGCGATTGACTGAGAAAACCTGAGTGGTATCTCCCCCTTCCTCACTCCTGACCTAACCAAATTCACTGCTGGCAACATGATTTTCTGGCACTCCGACCCCCCTTGATGAAAAATGAGAAGAAAAACTGCGTTCAGCAGTTTTTGCATACTCAACTGCACTCAGATCCTGGGCTCCTGAGCTCTTACTTCATAACAACTTACGCGCGATGAAGAGTCAACTAAACATTGCACCATCAGCAAACGGTCATTACTTCGGAATTTGGAAAGTGAATAGAAAACTGC
The DNA here is from genome assembly GCA_030762985.1 of Adelphocoris suturalis. Classification (NCBI taxonomy): domain Eukaryota; kingdom Metazoa; phylum Arthropoda; class Insecta; order Hemiptera; family Miridae; genus Adelphocoris; species Adelphocoris suturalis. The sequence continues at coordinate 81,552,619 of CM061040.1, forward strand.
GCTCCTGTAATAATGTGATGAGTCATGACATTAAGTAATGAGTAAATAGGCGAGAAGGTCATCCATTTCCCCTTCAACCTTTGTCACTCGTATACTGAGAACTTAATTATGTACGATCGTACATCCTACTTATGCAATGGAACATTGAATTAATTTGAAACTTTAATCGATTCTTCAATTTTTTAAAATTGTTTTAAATCAGTTCTATCACCGAGCTTTCGAAAAATATATTTTCTTCATCAGGACTCAAGGGCTCCTAGTGCTGATGAGAAGCGCCACCCTTCATCCTCACAGTCATAACAGAAGAGAAAAACCAAAAGAAGAAGAAGAATAATCCAGGCTACTGCAGGTAATGTGAAAACAAAAATATAAGCACCAGCTATTCAATAAATATTCAAAAACTACTCAATAAATCTATTTATAAAACAACTATTACTTTAATTCAACAAACATATTAGGCACAGGCTAAAACAAATATATATATAGGCAGGAAAATACTATTTAACAAAATATACTATCACAGAAAACTTGGTTTTAGTAGGGGTGGACCTTTCAAGTCCTACAGGGTCGGCGTCTCTGCGGCCCCGAGCTATTGTTGGTTCACCCTAGGTGATAGGCCTAGAGGTTGATCCAACGTGTACTACATGCTTGTTCTTCTGGCATGAGGAAAACAAGCGTGTTGTGTTTAGTAGTCTTCCCTCCCTCTCTTTTCCTTTTCCTGATCTCCCTTCAACATTCCCAACACGATCCTTACATAAACACATGTCAAACAACATTCATACTACACATAGGGGTGAGGCTTGTGCTACAACCTCTGGCAGTCCCCGTAATGTGGTGGAGGGAGCAGCAGGCTCGGTACTCCGGCCAGGGGTGGCAGCTGTGGGTCCCGACACCGCCTCACGAGCCCCCAATTTACGTCAGTAAAAATCCCCCGTCCTGTGTGGTTGGCGGCCGGGTTGGGATGTTGCAGGGCATGTGGGGGCCCCCCTCTTGACCCACAACGGACCAGCGAAGAGGCTATAATCAATAGGCTGGTGGAGGTAGCATTGGCCCCAATGTCGAAACCGACACCACGGTACACTACACTTAACATACTACACTCACACACAATGAAAATCCCCAATTTTTGCAGGTACCAAAAGTGCCACCCGGGACTCTCCCATGGCTCCCACCCCAGCTGCTGACATCTCCACTCAGTCTCCCCCAACTCCTCATGAATACAGAGACTACGGTCTCTGTTGTCAATATTGACAACCCAGTGTCTCCAGCAATGGAGGCACCCAAGAATGGTGAGGTCCCCCTCACCATGAATGCAGGGAAATCAATCCCTGTTGTTGCTACCTCCCCTTTGGGAGGTGCGAAACTGAGATTCCTGTAAACACTGAAAAAGGAATCGCTGGTTATTCAGTCCCCAAGAGCGTGACCCCCATTGAACAATCAAATGCCGTTCTGAAGCCTCTGAACTCAATGAAATAACAGCTTGATGAAGGCAAAAAACCAAACATGACAAAGAAACGTTTTTAATGTATTCAAGAAGACAAGATTTCCCCATTTTTATTTGGTTGACATTAAGGGGTGGTGGTTTTAAAACCTCCAGTCCCCTAAAAATCGGAAATGCGTTGGTGCGCCAAATAGGCAAACCAACTGAAATGAAAATCATTGACGACTCTGAGGTTCACATCAAAGTAGTCTCGGAGGAACAGGGAACAAGACTGGGAAGAATAGTAAAGTTGGGAGAGACTGATGTCACAGTCACGATCAACCAGAAACTTATAACTTCACAGGTCACGATCCTTAGATCGTGCTCTGCTGACGAGATCGAGATCCTCAAGAGTCTCAAAGAGGATTCAGTCATTGAAGTCATCTCTCTTCAACGTGGTAGGCGCATCAAGGGGTCATCTGACATCTTTTTGCTCAAATTTGCATTACAAACTCCGCCCAAGACTGTATCACCAGGTCCCTTGCTTTGCGACCTGCTGGTAAGGCCTTTTATTCACCCACCAATGCGATACTACAAATACCTTAAATTTGGGCATACTAGCAGTCGCAGATACAAGGCTGGTCATGAAATGTGCGTCTGTGGTCTTCCACGGAACAATAAGGCAGAAACGCCGTGCTCAAAGCCCCCAAAGTGTGCCAATTGCAATAGCCTGCATGGAGCACTCTCCAAGGAGTGCCCAATCTTTAAATAAGAATGCCATTCAATTCATATGTCAACTGAAAAAGTCCCTTATCCTGTAGCCCGTAGATGGTCCAATGATTAGATTTCCAAAAAAGAATCATATGCATCCAAGTTAAAACATCAAACCATTGAGTGGACACTGGACCAAGACCAGCTGATCTCCCCTGATTCCCGTTCACCACTATTACCACCCTTTCCCAACAATCCCCCCCACTGGAGCCATCCTCCAAACTCCCCACATCAACAAAGGGGGATGGCTCTAAAAAAATGTGAAGGACGCTTCTAAGGTCCTCACACAAAATTCGGGACCAGGCAACATATCACGTCGGCCTCCTCCTCCTCCAACTCCTCTGGCTCTGAAATGGAGCTCAACCAGGATCCAGCCAGTGGTGGCTGGACCCAGGTTAGAGCAAAGAAAGACGCACAATTGTGGTGTGTATCACCACCCCCTCAAGCCCCTACTAAGAAAAAGAAGGACTGACCAAAGGGCAAGCCCAGAAAGCAGCATTGACTGCATCATTGTTCTCTCTAAATAATTTATAGATACTTATTATGACCACTCAACCTAATAACACCATCTCTGAGTGCTTCCTTCAATGGAATGCCAATGGTATATATGGACGACGTGATGAGCTGTGATCCATACTGGGATCATACTCACCAGTGGCAGTAGCATTACAAGAGACACACCTGAAACCACTTGATGGGTAGGATCTACAGGAACTCACCTGTATGAATGGGTATTTTAAGTACAAGGACAGCTTTCGTGAAGCAGCTATCAGGCTGTGCAATGGGTGGCATTTTATCGTCTGACCTTGCAGGTATACTGATGATTGACCTGGTAAATTGGGTCATGCCCCAGTTGCCGTTTCAAGTGCGTATCCTGACGATTCGTGGATGATTTTTTCTTGATCCTACTCGTACCTGTGGCAGAAGTGGATTGTGTTTTGGAGTTGATTAATTGCAATCATCCGCAGTTGAAGTTCACTTGTGAAAGGGAATCCGGCTGACAATAGCCATTTCTGGATATGATAGTTAAACGTGAGGTTTCAAGTGAGATAAAGAAGAATTGGTACAAGGAGCCAACAACGCGGGTTTGGGGGGCGGGGGGTGATGTTTGCATCTACTTCATAATTTCCGTTAGGGCCGCTATACTATTTTGCGTTTCTTTTTGCGATTTAGCTATATTATTGTTTATTTGCTGCTGAATCTTTTAAAAAATTTCATCTTTTCTTTTCTCTAAGCGTTTTCTGAGTTCTTCCAAAGGTTCTTCCGGTTCTATTGGGAGTTGTCTTAGTTCCTGTTTGCATTCGTGGCATTTGAATAATGCCTTTCTGTCTGCCGTCAATTTTCGATAATTTTCGTATGTATATTGCAAGCAATTTACACCTAATTATTGCTGGCAGACCGTGGGTAGGATTGGATTGTGCCTCTGATTCTCAGGCAGTGGAGACCCGCATTTTTGGCAGGACACGCTCTTTATATCTGTCATGATTCTGTCGGAGTTGTTATCTGTTAATCGAGTTATTTGCGGAGTCGGCTAGCTGCTTTATCGACGCGTTTTTTTTTTTGTTTTTTTTTACAAGGGTCGTCTTGTTTGATTTTATCGAGTTTCCAAGGTTTTGCTGTTGTCGTTGATTTTTGTAGTGTATGATAATGGATTCTGTCTTTTGTTAGCTGTTGGTTGGATATTTGTAGGGGGACCTTAATCTTTAAACATGCTCATACAGATTCTTGTATATTCAGGTGAGGGATTTGTAGGTTCTTTTGTCCTATTCTGGGCAGTGGAATCTCTTTGCGGTGTTTCCGTTTTATACTATCTGAATTATTTTCTGGTGAGCTGGTAGGTTGGGTTTTCTATTAATTTATTTTATTTTATTTTCTATTTGTAGATTGATTTTTGGGTTAATAGCTGGGCCTATTTGGTGGACTGTGAGCTCGGGCAACCATTTAACAAGGACTGAAGGCCTGCTATACTGAGTTTTGCTCTGCAACTACTCTTTAGTATTATTAATCTATATATTTTATATGTATAGGTGTATATTTAAGGAATAGTGTGACAAAGTGAGTACACAGATTAAAGGGGATTACTTTGATGTTTTATTCAAAGATGTAAGTGTTGGTCCAAAAAGATTCTAAGGGATTTTTCTCACTAACCTGAGAGGACTTTACCAACAGTTGGTTTTACATTTTGTATAGAAAAAACACCACAGGAGTTTTGGACAGAGGGATCTAATCTCATGGGATTCGCAAGAGAGGATGATCAATAGGTATATATATATATATATATATATAACAGGGATGCCCACAGGGGGGGGGGGGGTCACGACGCAAACTGCGTCGTTAAAATTTTTGGGGGGGGGGGGGTTAGAAAAATGAGTATTTTTTAAATTTTTTTATGAACAAGTAATAAGATTTATACTAACAATTTGCTAGCGTCAGCTGTTTTCAATTCGAATTACTTTATTGGATAATATGTTGTAGAAACAGGTATTGTGCGCATGCGTTGTGAGTGCCATAATGACAGCTGTAATGTCTTTGACACTGCCGCGCCGCACTGGGTGTGCGTGGTGAGAGTGGTGACTAAAAAAAAACTTAAAGTTGAATTGTACTTTAAGTTGTTAGATTCACTTAAATCCCAACTGGAAGAGAGGTTCTCTGACCACAGTTTGGAAATGGTAAAAGAAATGGTCCATTTCACACACACAGGAATATTAAAAGTGTCAAAAAACAATGTTTCATATAAAAACATACAAACTCTGTGCAACTTTTATGGTTGGGATATCGGAATTGTAAGCGACGAGTTGGGTACCTTCAGCAGTTTGTACTTAGCTACACATTCAAGCATCTCCTTGGATGATTTGACCTCCCCCAAAAGTAAAACATCTGCTTCAGACACAGGCTCTTTCAAACCATCAAATCATCACATTGTATATTATAGAAGAAGATAGCTACCATATTTATGGCAAATTAATTTCTCCCTTGATGGGAAAAACAAAAGATCATGGATATGTCTAGTACCTACTGCTTACCAGTAGGTACCTACTACTCAATTGTATACCAACCATGTAGTGCCTTCTTTTCACAAGATTATTTCATTATGGTTACAAAACAATATTAGTTTTTAACTTAGAGTAATAAATCAGCATTCCTTGACACTACAATGGCTTAGAGGTCATGAAATGTCGTGGTAAAATGAGAGCATTCCAAAAAGTGGCGAACGATTTTCCTACTACGGGAGTTACTCTTCCCTAGTAACGCCTTGGTTGTACGTGAAAATCAATAGAAAATATGCCGGTCGGGAAAAAAAGTGTCGCGGAAAATTCTTTGACCCCCAGCCAAAAGACATATCCATGTCAAAACAGAGAACATGGCGAAAATGAAAATGAAGAATCCAGTAGTGAAAATGATTCTGAGTGTGTGAAAAATCTGTGGATAAGTAAAGGGTTTTTAAAACCTTACCGGTGCCTAATACACTTTTCTGGCCTTAAAAGTTTACAAGTCGTATCTCTACTATCGTCTTTACTATCACTAGCAGTGACCAGTTGCTCGGCGGAAAGAGCAATGAGCCGGGTAAAAATAATAAAAATCAGGCTCAGAGCTGCAATTGGAGATGCTTGGCTGTCAAACTTGTTGGTTCTTTCTGCAGAGAAAGATGTGATGGAGTTTATATATAATGAGGAAATGATTGATGCATTTTCTTTATCATCAGCACAAAGAAAAAAACTGCTCTGTCGATTGTAGGCAAACCTAAAAAGGCATATAACTAATAACGTTAAATATAATATACTTTGGCTTGTTTAGCTATAGTAGCCTAAATGGTGTATTTTGAGCAATGTATATAGTTACTGTAGATAATTGAAATTCTACATGTACTTATTGTACTTGTTTTACTGTCAATTAAAAATTAATTACTTACATTTGTAAAACAAGAAATAGAACATTCTTTATCACATCAGTGTATCATTTACATTACCTATTTAATAAATATTCTAGTTGGGGGGAGGGGAGTTTGGGGGGGGGGGGGGGCTCGAGTCGTTGCGCTTGGGGGGGGGGGGGGGGGGGGGGCACCCCTGTATATAATATCAAATCGGTGTGTAAGTGGGAGGGCGAACGGCTCCCAAGGAGGAGGCGTCCTCCCTTCCTTCCCGGCTCTCGCTCTTCCCCTTTCGCATCCTCTGACTCAGCTGTTCGCTGATGTGTGTGACTGAAAGATCGCATCAGCATGCTATCAGTCGTCACAGATCCAGCATCCCTCCTATCCTAATTGCCATTTTGAGGATCCATCAACCAATCGTCACAGTATTCAAATTAGTTTAAAATGTGCTAACATTTCAATTAAAACTGCTCAAAATTATTGATAATCCTAAAATTGGTTTGTGTTTTGAGAAAAAGTTGTTTTTGCAATAACTTAATTGTAATGAATTTTCTACGTATACTAATTAGCCAAAGCCCAGAAATATTATAATATGTATAATGCGAAAAATTACGGAAATTCGCTCGTGCGGTCAAGCTGCATCACTGAAACTTTTTATTTTCATGTTTAAAAAATAAAACTCGATATTAACATAATTTTTTCAATTAAATCTATATTATGTTATTGTTTAAGTAGATCACATTTAAGGCAGCAACTCATTTTCTACTGATGGCATTATCGGATGTCTCTTTGTCCAATCTGAGCAATCTGAGTTTTGAACAGCCCAATCAGCCAGCCCGGGATAACAGCAGGTGTATGCACCTTTTTGTTTACATTCCTTTGTTAACCGCACACTTTTCTCCATAACCATCAGCTATACCTTTTTTTCACAAATATGGCAATTACGTCCACATTAGGTGGAATCTAGTGATGAAATTCAAAGCGCAGTTTCGTTTCTATACTATAAATCGAAAAACATTAGAGACAGCTTGTAGCTTAATGTAGCTGAAATTCAAAGTTTAAAGATATGAGGGAACTGTGGTCTTACTCGATATTCAAACATGTTACATTTTACTTTTTTAGCCTGTTTTTTAAATGATCAATCGGTCGAGTAGGGTATCAACAACATTACCGCATAACATATTTGATTAAAAACGATTAAGTACTGAGGGGGGAAATTTTTGAAATAAGCGTAGAAAACATGGGAATTTTACCGATTACCACTCAATTTGAAATTTGGAGAATAAACTGCAGTACATTAGAATTTTAATCGATGAACGGTTGTCGTATCTTGATTCTACAGATAATTTACTATAAGAAACGTCCATTAAATAATTAAAATTCCCACTTCCAAAACGTAGGGGTTTTTCCACGTTTGCAACGCAGTGCGGCGTTCGATTGACGAAAGGAATTTTTTGGATTTTAAGCAACTTGAACTGAAAACAATAACATTCCACCGTTTAACATTCCGGGAAATATTAAAACGTTTAAGGGGATGAAACTCACAACGACCCAACTATTATCAAAGTAGGTTAGAAAACTCCGAAGAAACAGGTGGAAAGGAGACGTTACGTAATTCCAGGTTCTCTCCTGGTTTCGTGTAATTTCAAACCGGATCAAACCTGTTATAACCCGCTATATCGTTTATTGTGTTTAGCTAATCGATTAAAAATCACTCAATCTCATCGAAATGTTTCCTAGAAGATAACTATGCATGCAGCGTGGCTTCTCAGCTTTCGTCGCCGAGTTGGAAATAACCAACAACAAACCATTTGAAATAATCAAAACGAAAGGATGCCCTCCAAATTACGATCCATCAACGCTCTACATAAATGAAATAGATAGTACAGATATACCTACCAGATCCGATGTCCGAGATCTGATGTATTCAAGTTCTCACTGAATGAGATGGCCCATGTTCCATTGGAAAACTTGACCTTATGAGCACATTTTTAAAAAGGATATTTATTTTAAGGATATCATGAAATTTTGATAACTTTTTGAACAAATTTCTATGCACAACTATTATTTATTATGCTGAAAATCAATTAGAAGTTTCTACAATATTTTTTGCATCCTCACTCAGCAAATATCATTTGCTTCAAAAATGAGTTTGTAGTGACGTAGTGTGCCAATTGAGCAAAGTATTGAGGCACTTCTGAATCAGAGTTGGAAGAAACCATTAAAGTCATTGGCATGGTTCAACGAGTGAGTGTCTCCTGACGACAGAGCACTAGTACTATTGATCAGCATTAGTAACAATAGCGGTAGTATAGTAGACCCCTGCTGAACCTTCGATGAATTAGAAAACGCTTTTTCCAAACATGCATTTGAAGCCATACAGAAAGGTAGCCAGCACTCACTCAATTCTAGGGACGCCCAGTAAAGAAAGCAGGGATAATTTAAGCCTTTGGAAAATCTGATCAGAGACCTTCGCAAAAACCACTGATATTACAACAACCAGGGCACCGTAGTATCCAAAAGGTTAGTCGTTGTTGACCTGGCTTTAGTAAAGCCATGCGGTTCAGCGACAATAGAGTTTGAGGCGCGATCTAATCGAAACCGCTGACATACTCGTAGAACAAATGGCTCAGTAGCTAGTGACTGAGAGGTTGAGTCCTGACTTGTGAATGGTGTTAACTAAGATGATTTGCAGAAGGTGGGAAACGTGCAAGGTGGTAAGGACTTTTCGCAAGGGTGCAGCCACGTAGAAGGTGTGGAGAGACACTGTTTGGGCCATTGCAAAAAGTCCTTAGCATCGGGCACGTTTCCCACCATATGCAAATCATCCGCGTTAACACCATGCAAGTCGGGGCCCAAGTCCTCAGTCATTACCTACAGAGCGAACACTAATCGAGAAAAATCGTGGATCTAGGTTTTTTTTAGGGTTGAATTAGAACGTGACTGGTGTTTATCAGGTTCGATTGCATAATTAGCGAATTTTCGTAGAAAATTAAGCTATTGATATGAATCCAAATATTTCTAAACTTCTTCTTTAAAAAATGCTTAAAATGGCTAAAAATCGTTAAATTTATATTTTTTACAAAATATTACTCATGAAGAGTGATAACTTGTAAACACGAACATCCTTAACTTTAACCACACACTTACGCTGAAATATTTACTTAACTTTTATTAAAAGTAAATGTACTAAAAATCAATAAAACAGTAATAAATATTTAAAAATAAAAAAAATGATTGTAAAGCTGGATTCTACTATTTTACAAGTTAATTAAATAAATTAAAATAAACGTTAGAACATTACAAGTTAACTATTCCTTTTGCATACTATGAGCTCCAAACAAAAAATAAACATTGATATAAAACCAAAAACTACAGAAATTCGCTTATAAAATCGTGTTGTATCACTGAATTTTTTTATATTTATTTATTTTTGTTTAAAATTCCTCTACATCTATATGGTATTTATTAAGACAATGGTATAAGGTGTTGCTCAATATTTCCAACCTAACCTTCCAGCTTCATGTTTTCTAGGGAGTTGAGATTTTTATTATCTTCCATTGTTGAGACGAAAACCACGAAACATCCCAATGAAATCCAATTTCTAATTCTAAATCTACGCCACAAACCCAATACCGAACACGTATTTACCATAAGCCATCTCCTTACATCATAGGTTTGAAATGTACAGGTAGTTGTCATTCTGATACTCGGAATTACTCACAACATTTTTCCTCAATCTGAGTTTATTCAATGAGGAGTATTAAGTCACCCAACAGTCAATACCTACCAATGTTCTCTGATTCTCCTTATCAAGAGCTAAAGCTATTCAACCCAAGACCAATTATGTTAGTTTAGTATTACCACCGAAACTTTTCGATCGCGTGGTTTAATGAACGAGTGCGTTAACCTTCTTTGATAACTAGTATCCTAACGTACTCTCAGTAAAACTAATATAAATTTAATTTCATGATAAGCAACCACTTTCAAATTATTCTTCAAACACCACCTAATTTGGGGCGAATCCACCGTGAAGTATCCATTGTAGAAATTGGTATTTCATTAATTGCACACGCTGATGATGGTTTGTCAGCATTTAGCTTTTAGGGGAGCTTCTAGAAGCTTAAAGATTACATGAAAATTATTGACCGAACATTTTTTTTTAGCGCTTCGTATGAAAAGGAACTTGGAGTTCGCGTTTACAAACTAAAATTGTTGAAAATTGTGGAAACGAAAATACAAAGTAGACATTTCGATTTCAGTGGACAAAAAAGTGTTTCAATCTCCTCCAGGAGCACGAAGCTTCCCTACATCTATTAGTGAAAGGAATAGAAGGAAAAAAACCCTCAAGATTTTTAACAGCGTAAAGTAGAGATGCTTCCTCAGCTGCAGTGGGGCTCAATTCCCTATGAAACTAATCATTTATTATGGGTACATATTGAAGTGTTTGTACTGTAACTGATCATTTCAAGTTTTGGAACTTAATTTAACTTCTTCAGCCCGTTTCGAAAAACAGCAACACATGGTTCGTTACAGCGATACTCTTAATTCCAATACGTCGGATTATTAGAATGTCCTTCTCTTTTATATATTTTATAAAAGCATACTTATCAAAGAGAATTTGATATAAACCAAAGTTCTTAATTGTATGAACTTAAATTAATACAATTCAGTTCCCACTCAGGTTAACCAAGCATACATATCTAAGATTTGGCATTCTGATGTGAAGTTTAAAAAAAAAGTATAGATCAGAGTTTCCCAAGCGTTTCCTCCTCACTCCCACAAGGAGATTTTCGCTTTTCCTTAAAGGGTGTCGATCCTGAAGATCACCAAGGTGCCAAGGCCTGCCAATATTAACAATTATGAACCGAATAATATTTACAAGGTCTCGCCTCCACGCCGATTCATGTGAATTAAATACCAGGGGAAATTACTGACAAATTTAAAATACTGTAAAGTCCACGAAATAAGTCGATAAGCCGTATGTGAAGCAACCACTATCTATGTAAAAAGTACCTCAATAAAATTGGCAAGAGGAGACATCATATTGCTTGACATGTGGCCAAGAAGAGGAAGATTTAAATCACATTATTCTGCTACACTCAGGATTCTCAGAAGAACGTAAAATCCCATTTCCTAAATTGTTGGAGGAGCCTCCCCTTTCAACCTATTTTCTACTTTCATTGAACAATTGTGGTGTTTATGTTTATAATATTTTATTTGATTCCACATTTGTTATAAATCACATACTGTAACATTATTTCCTATTTTTGACGTAATGTTATTTATGATGTGGCTGTATAATGCAAACTAATGCCAAATGAATTTTCAAAAAGTCGATAAGCGTTACGTTAGTTTAAAAAAATGTAAGTTAAAGCAGCGAGAATAGGACTGGGATAAAGAGGAATTTTATTGGATTCATTTAGCATCAAGAAACGCGGAAGGAACAGACATGAAAGATGAAGAGTTACGGAGATGAACCGATTCTCAATGGGTATTATACGTATGTTCCTATTATTGAAATTTTCATTATGTCCTCATAGTCAATAACTCTGCATTTCGAAAGTGAAGTTACTACGAGTACAAGTGTATACAGTTATGTATGACAATAAAGATAATTTTGTATAAACCGTCCGTCCATTGAAAACAGCCATAATATTCAGGAAGAAATAATAAGCTGTGTTGGGAGAATAATATTTACACGGTCTCGCCTTCACGCTGATTCTCAACCCAATTACGCTGAAAACATGACCGAGTTCTGACGAGATTCGATATTCCAAAGAATACGGAGCAGCGAGTAAAGCGAATCATTTCATTATTTCACCAGATTTAAGTATGAATTCTTTACTTAAAATTAGTCAAATAGATAAAGAGTTCAAATATGATGTAACCACGTGAATGGATTCCACGGAACTTTTAGTTTGGTAGGGTAGGTAGGAAGGCTACCTAAATAGATAGTACAGTGCACCCAAATTTATTTTAAATAAGGTAAATTCCGTTTACGATGCTTAAGGAACTGTTATAATAATATCGTTTTAAGCGGTCATCTCTATACCCGGAACAGAGAAAGACAAAGGGCGGGATCGGAATATGCATGCGTATATGTAAACAATAATTGTTAATTCAAATCATTGTTTGAATTGCAGAATGTTATTTAGATCAAGTAGTTCATTGCCATCAAACTGATAGTTAACAACACATTTCATTGTATTCAAAGTACTCGAATTTAAAAAAATTGTAATATGATCATAATATAAGAACTATAGTTTACGAAAATTCACCCATACAATCATGCTGCATGACTGTTTTTATTCGAAGGCACATAGGTGAATACTAAGTAAATGTAGAGTGGGAATCCCAGAATTTTACGTTTCATTTGAACAGTTAAGAAAACAACACAGGTACGAACTGACGAAAGATTGACAGGGTCAGGTAAACATAGAGCAGGTGGTTCGCTGTTGTCCAAGACATTCTAGAAACATTCTAGACCCATTCTAGAAATTCATGACATGTACTATCCCCGACTCTAGCCGGAATACGGTCTCAAATTCCGGGTTTGGCTTGATGTGCGGGAGAGGGGTGAGGTGCGAGAAATTCCATGACATCACTTTTTCACGAAAAGAAGAGATTAAAGGGCCTTAATTTGCATGCTAAATGCGAACAAGCGGTTTCTATGCGGTATAACCAGTCTCCGTCGTTTAATCCTAACAAACCCTGAAAAAAAAGGACTTCAAAGCAGTTACTCATAATGCCCGTTTGAAGTCCTTTTTTCATGTTTTTCCCCACCAGATGGTATTTTAAATTTTTTTTAAAGGAAGTGTTCGTTTTTATTTTATTTCGAATCCACCATATCCGCTCCCCAGCCCAGTTGAGAAAGAGGAAGGAAAGAGAATGGAAAATTATGAAATTTCATGTGCAAATACACGCCTAAAAAGATTATTTTTGCACGCGAAATGACAAAATTTCGGCCAGTATTCCGCTATAATTGAATCGAATCAAGAAACGGGTAACGTCATATGAATTAGCATACATTTTGGTATTAGGCAACTTTGCGCGCTCGCGGAACGGGTTGATCGAGGTCAAACAAATTGTGAGGGATCATACCTTCATGAAATTTTACGTAGAATGAAAATGTACAGTAAAAAATGGGATTCCAATTTGAAAAAAAAGTTTAAGTAATTTGCGCCACTTCTAGCATAAGTGGTGTGAGCGAAAGTATTTTTCCTGAGTTTTACATAAACAATTATGAAGAATGGCGTTGGTGCCAATTTTTAACGCTGAATTCAAGGAAATAGATTAGGGGTGTAACCTTTCCGTGGGACACCATGTATATACGTGGTTTACGTGGCTATTGTGATCTTGTAAAGCCTAACAAATTAGGGACTTATAGATTTCTTGAGTCTCTTACAGTGGTTTAAGAAGCGAATATATTATTATGCCTATGTAGTTTTTCCCCACAAGAGGAGACCTAAAGCTAAAGTATGTACTTTAACAAAGTCCCTAAATGAATAAATAATCCCTAAACAAATTATATCCGCGAAAATTCATTAATAAATATCATTTCGAAAGAAATTTATACTGCTTCCAGTAAAAGAGGTTGTAGGTAACCAACACCATCACCACACCATGGACCCACCTATGATGGTCCAAGCTCTTCTTTTTTTTTTTTTTTTTTTTTTTTTTTTTTTTTTTTTTTTTTTTAAGAGGCGTTTGGGAGACAAAAAAAAGTATTTTTCACCCATTTTGACTTTGGGAAAAAAGGTTAAAAATTCAACTAAATAAATAAATGTTCATTGATGAAATTTCACCACGGTGACTAGGTTTTATCACCGATAATTTTCCCTCTATCGCAAAGGATTGGAAAGCGTAGGCATTCAAACAACCGCAACCAAACATGGTGAAATACATCGATTCGTTATCTGGGGTTAAAATGGTCAACTTTTGATTGCCGAGTAGGTACGTGAGGATTTAATGGGATTAATTAAGTGATTCTCTATCGGTCAACAAAGATTAATGTGATTTTCAAATCCTTATTCGAAGTTTAGCGTTGAGACACACGTTTTAGCTGAGAGGGATTACACGTTTATGTGAAAAGTGAGTACCAAATCCATAGACATCTGAGTGAAATCCATACAGTATGAATGAAACATGGGCTTAGGACGAAGGTTTGATGGACAGGATCGAAGACTATTGAAGTGGCAGACTACTCAAATAGCAAATAGTGGAATTCCCTTTCTTCTAATGCACCTGTAGGATACGAGTGACTTCGTGAGATGAGACAAAGGGTGAGAGAAAGGATATACTAACGGAAAAATCCCTACTTTTCCTACATCTTTCGATGGATTCTTTATTCCAGCGAAGTTTAGGTGATTAAATCCAACACTATCTATTCTATTCATCGATGGTTCTTGCCATAACAACCTCCAGTTTTCATCGAATATGTTCTATGTGTAAGCAGTGCAGGGTTCTATATGTGCAGGTCCCTTGCTTTTTCGGGGCCCAAGGCGAGTCAGCTGATGGGGGCCCTCCTGAAGATGTCTGGCGTGACGCCAGGTTTTTTCTGGTTTATTATTTTTAGTAAATATCTAACGCTCCATTGTAATCGACCAAGAAAAAAAAAGTTCAAGAACCCTTCAAAAATCTTTGGTTTACGTTTCCAGATACTTAGATTCCAAAAATCAAGTTAAAAAAAAAATCCTTCCACCGTTTTTCGAAACGTCGAGACCTAAATTTATGAAAACCGGTTGAAAATAACAAATAATAGGACTTGGTAGGGCCTGAATCCTCGCCATTACATTCGATCAACGCTAAACGGTAAAACTGAAGGGTTGAAATATCATATAAAATAAAAAATACAATCGCGAGAACTTTCAAAATAAAGGGGTGGTCTTTTATTTTTGTTATTTATTTATTTATTTACCATTTTATTTTATTTTTCATTTTTAATTCGGATAGAAAATACTTAGTTCAATGAATAAACTGAAACCACCTTCCAATTGGTCCTTGAAACACTTCAGTCCGATTTTCCACCACTGAATAAGATTCTATGGAGCTTTTATGAGGTTGAGATGATTTTTTTTTTTTTTTTTTTATGATTTTGACTAGGGTGTATTTTTAGAATGATTAATTTTGAACGTAGTTTTTATGGCCGAAAATTTCAAACACTGACCTTTTTTTTTTTTTAACTTAAGACGCTTTATTACTATACGCTATAGTTTACTTGGGTTGAGACACCCAAAATAACTGAGCACATTCGGGTGTCTACAATTTTTATAGCCTCGAGTTTATTTTATTTTATTATCATTATCATCATTTATTATTATTATTATCATTATCATTATTATTTTTTTAATTAAATCAATTTATTTATTTTTTAGGTGCGCTAAACTCTATCTGAGACAACTATGACTCAATCAGCCGGTGTCTTTGCCGAAGAAACCCAATATGGACCGGAAATTGTGTGGGTAAACGTGTTGGTACAAGAAAAGCGGCAAATGGGGGGGGGGGGGGGGGATCGGAGATGCGCCGACAGGTGCATTTTAATGTCTAGGAACGCCACAATTCTATCAGAAATAGGTACGTTCAAGTGCATATTTTCTGTTGCAAGTTGAGAAATTACTTGAGATTCCGTTCTTAGGTAGGTACCTACTGATACCGATGACATAAATACAAAAGAATTTAATCAATCAAACAACAACTGAAATAAAGCTACCATAGAATTTTCAGTGAATCAGCACGTTCGTCTTCAGTGATTTTGACAAATCCTCTCAGACTAATGGTTTATGTCAAACAAAGTGGGAAGGTAAGAGGTACCTGATAGGAATGCAGATGATTTAAAATAGTATTCTCTATAACCTTAGTAGCTTTCTACATCACACGATAAGTACCTACACGTTTGAAAGTTTGAACATCATTGTAGAGTTATCACGGCATGGGTCTTAGCCGTGATGGGCACATTTTCAAGTATTTGTTTCATTTATTATTATTATTATTTTCCTAAGAAAATAAAAAGGAGGGAGGAATATTGAGAGCCTCCAGGGGGGGGGGGGGGGGGATATTATGACGATTTTTGTGGTCTGAAAAATAAAAAACCTGGAGGAATGTAAATGTGAGAACCCTTTCGATCCCCCACACTGATCAAATTTGAAAAAGAATGAAAAAAATTAATTATATGCGTTTAATTTTGTCAATTACCGAAATATCTTTTTTCCACATTTTTCAAGATGTAGAAGTGAAACTTGGATATAGTTTTTAGCGTGTGATTCTAAGTTTTAAGCATATATAAATCAGAAAAAATCCAAAAGTTTTTAGACTACCTACCCAAAGGAAGTTTGTGATTTTTTCTTCCCGAGTGCTGAACACGAAGGTGGTGAAGTCAGAATTGCTTATTTTATTCCGTTCTCGGATTGGAGTTGATAAACCTTGAAGAAACGTGAATTTTTCTTAAGATACTTAAGCAGGGAGTTGTATAAAAATTAGCTCCGACCAGAGAACGAAAAACATATCGCAATTCTGGCTTCATCATCGCACTTAGCACTAAAATGAGGTGTCCACTCGACGAAAAAGGGGGAGAAAAAATTGACCATGTAGGTACTCAATTCATACCACACCTCTTTGAGAGGACCAAAAACATTTAAATTTTTTTCTGATTCCTATTTGTTTAAAACTTATTATCAGCCACCCCAAAAACGCTTTTCAAGTTTCACTTCGATATTTCGAAAATTGTGGGTAAAGTTAGATGGGGGGGGGGGGGGGGGGTTATTTTTGGGACACCCTGTATAAAAGTATAGAGTATGTTTGTTTACGGCTGATATACCAGACTACATTTGCAGCTGTATTACGTGAACTTTCATTTACAGAAGTATGTGGATGATGTTTTTGGCCTCTTTTCGTCCATTTTGACAGAGTCTGCCAACCATTTTGCCCCAAATTTAACCACGGGCGGAAGGGGTAGATAATTTCCGTCAATAGGGCCAGACTACTACGATTTAACACGATTTTCATATTCATGTTTCTAATGTTTTTTTGGCTAAAAATGGTTATTTAGACCATTTTTGTAACCAACTACCCCAGATGCGGCCTGCCAGTTTCACGATTCCTTAGTAAGGCGAAATTAAGTAGGCAATCAAGAGTTAGCAAACAATGCTCATTAGGATTGAGACAAAAATCCTGTTCTTGCGCCAAAAAATCAAGCTTCCCAAATGAAAAGATTATTTCGTTGGCCAGCGCTTTTTGAGCACATTAAATTCATAAAATTTCAAAAAAAAAAAAAAAAAAAAAAAAAGTGCAAAAAATTACTAAAAAGGGGAAAAAACACCCAAAAATCGTAAAATTCATATTTTTTATCAGAATTTCGGTGAAAACAAAATTATCAACGACTAACAAAGACATAAAAAAATTGTCGAACAAAATAATATTGAAATACGTACTTAAATTTCATTAATATTTGCTGAGAAACAAAACCTGCACAACAAACAAAAATTGAATTTGAATTACAGGATTTTATTTAGAATTTTTTTTTTTTTTTTTTTTGGTTCCGTAAAATGGATGTTGTTTGCCTCGGACTTGTGCCGAATCTTCCTCCGCCTTAGGGCCCAGTCTTCCATCGCCCCATAAATTTCAATGTGATTGAACATATTAAAATACAATAGGTGGTAATTTAAGAAAATTCACTCATACGATCATGCTGCATGACTGGTTTGCAACTGAAGTGGATAATAATAACTGAGAACAAATGCGTCACCGGTTAGCTAACAGCGTACATTTATTCGTGTACGACGTAGGTTCGATCGTAAGTTCCCCACCACATTTCGTTTAATCTATATATATAAAAGAAAGGCGTGCTAGGTATGTAGTTACACTGTTTATAACTCAAGAACGGCTGAACCGATTTTCTTGAGGGTGGGCGCAAAATGACGTGCAAGTTACGGAATAGAACATAGACTACAGTAAAATCGTTCAAACTTCTTCCTTCATCGAGAACACGACTAACGAGTAACGACGTTGATGTTCCTTAGGAACATTGTTTATGGTTTCCAAGGCCAATCATATGTTCTGTTCCATCAAATTATAGAGATCTATGATCTATTTCGCTGACAGAAAATGAAGCCAATTTGAAAGGTAGGTAGGAGAATCACGACTTGATCAGGTACGACGAATGCAATTCCTCTGCCTGTCTGGGACATTGAGAAACGAATGAAATGATGGGCTCTATCCTTCTCCGCTGAGTGAGCTTAATTCTCTCGTTTTTACCCTAGAAATGTGGAATTTGAGAGGGATTCTAGGACATCAAGAGTCGAATAAAATGACGAGTTCCAACCAGATCAGCTGACTCAGCCAAATTCTCTCCTATTAATCCTAACAATTTGAAATTTGACAGGGAGCCTCTCTAGGTCATTGAGAAACGAATGCAATGACGGGTCACAACCAGATCAGCTGATTTAGCTAAATTCTCTCCTATCCACCCTGGGAATTTGGAATTTGATAGGGGGTCTCTCTGGGACATCGAGAAACGAATAAAATGATGGGCTCTTTCCTTATCAGCTGAGTGAGCTAAATTCTTTCCTTTTCGCCCAAGGAATGTGAAATCTGATAGGGAGCATTTCTAGGAAATTAAGAGTCGAATGCAATGACGAGTTCCAACCAGATCAGCTGACTAACTTCTCTCCTATTATTCCTAGGAATTTGACATTTGATAGGGAGCCTGTCTAGGAAGTTAAGAGACCGATGCAATGACGGGTTCCAACGAGATCAGCTGACTTAGCTATGTTTCTTCCATGTTTTCTTCGCTTCAATTAAATTTTAATGAATAAAAATTATTGTTATTTGTAACCATGACTGTACGAATAATATTTTAGGCGGGACAAAGTCCGCCGGGTCAGCTAGTCAATATTAGTTTTAGATTTCCATATCAGTTGATAAGCGACCAGAGATTTGACACATTATAAAAGGTGCCGTTATAAACGGTTTCCACAGGAGAAATGGATTGACAAAAATAGCTAGTCCCGTAAATGGGGTTTCGTTGAATTTGTTTTGTCGTTAACTAATGAGAACAAAATTATACCGGATTTAGTAGGGTGCTATTGATCTTTTCCTGTCTTGAATCCTATTTTATGATTTCCATAGCCCCTGAATGCATAAGTGGAGAAGATGGGAAATGTCAGATATTTGTACCGAACTGTTAGTTGTTCATGTGTAAAGTGCAAACAATTTTGGTTTATTATTTTCAATAACAAACTTTTGTAATCGACCAAGAAAATTTTTTTTTAACCCCCCCCCCCCCCCCGAAAATTTGTTTGTTTACGTTTCAAGATGCGTAGAATCCAAAACGCTGCAAATTATTACACAATGGTTTATTATTTCTGTGATAGCCCTTCCACGCAGATCATCGGTCTATAATTATTAAAGCCCGTATGTAATATATGATCAGAACATGGCGCATCGTGCCTCCGAGAAGGGTTCACACTTTTACAGTTCCAAGACCCCGCATTTTTTTAAATATTCTTACTGTGAAACGTAAAATTTCGGGGTCTTGGAACTGTAAAAGTGTGAAGCCTGCTCAGAGGCTCGATGCACCATGTTCTGATCGTATATTACATACGGGTTTTAACAACTATAGACTAATGATCTGCGTAGAAGGGCTAGCTATCACAGAAATATTAAAGCATTGTGTAATAATTTACAGCGTTTTAAAATGACGTTTACAAAATGTTGTTGTTCTACGTGAGGTGAACACAACACATAAGAATCACGTAGAAATGAGTTTCAGACTTCCCTGAAACTATATCTGTGAAAAAGGTTGGTGTACGTCTATGTGTGTGACCATGTACGTATGTCTCGTTAAGGCTACCCAAGCCACAATTTCCAACAGGCGTAGTTGTTTTTTCTCTTCAACGCGTGAAACTATGTAGTACTGAGCTGCGTTGCCAGAATTTCAAATTCGGAGGGCAGGAGGAGAGAGCTGATATTAAAAAAAAAAACCATTTGATCACATTATTTTCACCGTTTTTACCGAGCCAGTCTAGGCCTCCGCTTTCGGAGATATATTGGAGCCCGATATTCACCATGTAGTGCCACTACCTTTCCAGATTTTAGAATCGGGCATGAAAGGGAAGTGGAATAGGCATTGAAGCCAAATACCTAGGTATATTATCTAGGCATACATTTCATTAGAACATACTTTCACTTATTTTGTTTGGGTAGGTCATGTATCTATCATAATTAAGTATGTAGATACCTAAAATCCGGGTTCCCTACCCCCCTTCCCCCATTTAATCGTAACCCCAAAAATGGAATTCGTACGTTTCAGAAGATTGGAATCCTATTCACCAGTTCGTACAGGAGACAGACAGACAAAGTAACACTCAAAGATACTCAGCATACAATACGTAAACATACAATTTTCTTATTGGTACATGTAAACATGTAGGGATTACGTGGACAGATCGGGTGCATATACACGTGTGTGAAAATTTTAATTTATCAAATGTATAGGGATATAAAATCCCGTTAATCTATAATAAATAAATTATGGAACTAAAATTTCAATTTCAGTTTAAAAAAAAAGTGATGTAATTACTTTGCCGATTACGTAACACACTTTTCAACGCTAAAGGTAGCTAGGAGTAGAACTATGTCGATCATTTATAAATCAAAGTCAATTATATTTAAATAAAAAAACAACATTCTGTGTGGTGATCAGAAAAAAATACTCCGTCAATTTATAAATTAACACTGTTGATTTATGCAACATCAAGGTGATCTAACCAATAATTGTGTGCGCTATGCAATCATCAGGTAAGCGAACAAATTCCCAAATTGAGTTTTTTGGTATCCTTGGAATCGACTTGTTGAGACCTATCATTCGCCTACGACCTTGAGACGGCCAAGGAAAGTGACAATTACTGTATTTTGGTTTTCAAATTCCGTCATTTCTTGGTAAGGACCAACGCAATTATATTACAAACTAGAGTAAGCAACAATAGCGACAATAAAAACAGCAGTTAAGCGACACTATGAGCATTAGTTTTTGGCGGTTAATTGCCTATTGCAAAATATATCATTAGAAATGAACATAACAAATTATGTAAGCGACAGAGTGGCTCATGCCTGGTAATATCGAAATGATTCAAATAATAATAAAAAGGAATCAATAAGACAATTTCGGCTTTAATTTTGGCGGTTAACTGCTCATTGCAAAATGCTTCATTCAAAATAATTGAAGAAAAACAAATGCTTAAGCGACAGAGTGACTAATACCTGGATTTTTCAAAATGCTTCAGCCAAGATTATCATAAGCAACAATAAACAGGTAATCGTAAAACTGAAATACCGGTAGATTTTCCTATATTTTGTCACAGGAATCCCACAGACACACTCTTAAAGACAACTTGTCAACATTTCAACCAAATCAGACAACTAATGGATCGCTGGTAGTACTTTGAGACTCGAGAACTTTAAAAGCATTTATCCACATATTTGAAAAGTGCAGCTTATCTGATGAATGGGTAACGTCGTCCACTTATAAATGATCAAACTGCTAATTGTTAATTTACCAAACGTCATGATGATCAAAACAATATTGTTTAGGAATGTGTTTAGATTCGTAAAATGGTTAATTTGATTGAGCGATGATTTAATTCGGTTGAAGAGGCTAAATACGACTGTGACGTCACCAGGATTGTTGAGTTTGAAATTGATTACCTTTAGATACCGGCCAATCCCGGCCGCGAGCGTCGTGGTTGACAATGTGCGGGAACATCTCCGTGCGGGAAGATCAGCTGGTGGGGAACTGCTGGCGGAGAACTGTTGGCGGGGAACTGCTGGCGGGGAACAGCTGCGCGGCGCGGAACAAGTGCGAAGTAGATCGCGACAACACCGGGAAATCAAGTGGCGACTAGTCTAATCGGCCGGGGAGTCGGGAACACTTACGACCCAAGGTGGATGTGTTTCGGGTCTGAGGCCGAGGGCACATGTGGTTCGGAAAACGGAAGCGTCTGACGTTCACCTTCCCGGAGCGAGCGAGCGAAAGGGGGGTCGGTTCTGATGACGTGGCGGACCGACCACGACGCCGACGCTTGGCGCGACACCAAAGGGATTTTCTTTCTCTCAGGCCTCAACTCAGAGGCTGCTGCTCTGTTGTGCAACTAAAGAAATCATATTTGCTCTGGAAGAGATTGGTTTCTTCTTTCGTTTCATTTTATTTCTCAATTTCTTCTTTTTTTACTCAATCTTTACTCTATTTGTAGTTAATGTGGATCACGAGAGGTTATCTGAGGGTCCATAGGACGCCGATCAGATTGAGAAACGCGGTCTCACGAGGGAGCCACTTGAGCCGTAAGTGAAAACTAATCGACTCCAAGGACCTGTGGAGATGGCAAATCGATTGAATTGAATTCAAGTGGATGTTCAGACGGCATTTTACAATCCGTCGTTCCGCGCCGCAGTGGGCAAACATGGAAAACCCCCGATTTATTGAAAGTTAGAATTATAATCTGTATTAATAGGTACCAAATGACTGGTATTTGCGTAAGGATGACGCATCATACTCAAACGGCTGGACCGATTTATTGCAAAATGATAGGAGAGTTCCTGGACGGGCTCGTTCCTAAGCGACTCACGATGCTACCATTTGAAACGGAGCCTTTCCGTGACAGGTAGAAATGAATCACAACGTGCGAAACATACATCATCAACTGAGTGAACTATAAGGCTTTATTTACTGTTTTCTTGATCACCATTTTATTATATTGATCTAACTAGTGTACCCGTGCTTTGCAACGGACGATTTAAGGTAAGAGTTAAATCTACACGTAAAAAGTTATAATATTTGGAATCACCGCGGGAAGGTAATCATACCCGTGCTTTGCAACGGACGATTTAATGTAAGAGTTAAATCTACACGTAAAAAGTTATAATATTTGGAATCACCCTCACCCCCCCCCCCCCCCCCCCCCCCCAGGCCCGGAAAATCAGGGCGTAGTCGAGCCGACATGTCGAGCGTAAAAGCGTGAAAATGTCTGCAATACAAAAAATTACCTAACTTCTCTATGCAAGATTTTCGAAAAATTATGAAAACATTCTGAGGTTTGAGAAACACCTATACCTATTATTTGTATAAGCTTAAAGAAGGAAAACTTACCAATCACCAGTTGAAGTCAAGCTTGTTGCAAGGATTCGAAGTTCGCACATGGGCATCAGCTACTAAAGATGAAAACGTGATATAATTGATATGGGATTATTGAATCATTTTCTTCCTGACTACTCACAAAATTTGTGTGATATCGGAAGACAAGGACACGAGAAAATGAAGCTTGATCAATTTTACATTTCTGCATGCGCCTATTGAAGCTATAATGTGAACAATATTGTGGGCAATAAAGTACCTCATAGGGGACCATCTACAGCCTAATCTGAACAACTTTTTTGAATAAAAAAGGATAAGATTTCCAGAAGGGATGTTTTAGGAATTTGAATCTAGGTAGTTCTAGAGATAGCAGATCTTACTGCAGGGAATTTGATGAAATTGGGGATACACGTTTTTAAACTTTAGTAGCATCAAATAACATTTTGCGACTTGGAAACAACTTGATCCTGAATTACAAGAGTAAGGGTTTTTCAAAATTGCAAATTGAACACGGGGAATGACACATTTCAGTGATATTTGTAAAATCTCAAAAATGGGTAAACAGATTTACTTGGAATTCTTTTAAAAAAAATATAATTCTACCGCGATCAACTAACCTCTGAAAAGTATAATTATATAAGTTTACCTTAACCGTATAGCAGAGCAACCTGGGTAACCATGTTTGTTGCTTCAGAGAACTCCGCATCAAATTTCAACTTTCTTTGATAAATAGGTGAGATTTTAGGTCACATAACTGATAAGAATGAGACTCGTGGTTTCATTCGTCTCTAGACGTAAGGGAGAGGCTCCGTATCAAATTTCAACGTCCTAGGACACTAACTGGAAAAAAACTTAGCTCACTCAGCTGATAAGGATGGATCCTGTTTTTCCATTCGTTCCTAGATTTTTCTTAGAGGCTCTCTATCAAATAATTTCAACTTCCTAAGGGAGAAAATAAGAGATTTTAGCTCACCTAGTTGGTCAGGACAGAGCCCGTTATTTCATTCGTTTCTTCGGCCCCCGAGATGTATCCAATAAAATTCAAACTGTCTAAGTTTTTTCCTTTTTTCACTTCGTCCATCTATTTTGTTATCGTATTTATCACATGAAACCTGAAAACAAAAATCACGGTTTCAGGATCAGGATGGTTGCGTAGACTCGAACAAACATGGTATGAATACATAACATTCATGAGGATCGTATGTATAAAATATCAGTAGAGCATCGGATGCTAGAGATGAAGCATCTGGTAACCTGACCCTCACAAATTCTGATGATTGCCAATCATTACCGATGACAAGCAGATTATTTTTTTGTTGCCCGGGTCGGGACGTATAGACTAGATTTTCAATAACTTCAACCGTTCGTGGTCAGCTTCATTTTAAATGTTAGCTTCATATGAACTCTGCACCTCGCCAGGGATGGACCCAAGGACCCATCTTGGTGGTCCTAATGCCAATACTTTTAAAACATGGAACATGTTTTAGTCATCTGCTGGTTCTTGATATCTGATTAGGTGAGAGACCATAATTTCAAACATATTTTGTTGCCCCAGAGGGGATCCCCCCAAATTTCAACTTCCTAGGGTGAAAAGCAGAAAATTTAGCTTACTCTGCTGATAAGGGTGGATCTGTCATTTCATTATTCTCTTGGTGTCCCATGGGTCTCTTGCTGTTGAAACGGAGCCTTTCCGTTACAGGTGGCAAAGTGGAAATTAATCGCAACGTCCAAAACCGACATGATCAGCTGAGGGATCTATAAGGCCCTCACCCTTTTCCTTATCTCCATTTTATTACATCAATCTATCTGGGGATGTGTCCGTACTTTTCAATGGATATTTTGTGGAAATTAACAGCAACTTATTTATTTATTTCTTAAAATTAAATTATTCATTGACGGGCGAAGCCCAATTGCATATCCATGCCACTGATCACAATTTTTATGGTGGGAAAAAACAGCGGAGAGCAAGTCAAGATAACATACAAAAAAACATGAATAAATAAAAAAAAATCCATCATAAAAAGAAATTAATTAGATAAAGTATTCGTACACTGGTAACTAGTTAAGAAAAAGAGATTGGCGATGATTATCATATTCAAGTGTGGAACTAGAGTCAGTAAAGAAGTCAAAGGTGGGGTTGGCATCCAAAACGAAATTCGACAAACGCACGAGCTGCTTAGTAGACCAGTCAATCAAGACCAAAAAAGGGTGAATAGGGGAAATAATAGCTACGGTCCGTTTCTTTCCAGGAATGTGTAGGGAGGGGTCCCCTGAACAACGGGTAATAAAGTCCCTAGCGATTCCGGTGTAACTTTTCTGAGGGGAGGGGGAGGGGGGGTGTCCGAAGGTCCCTTTCGCAGTTTTTTGCTTATAACTCGCGGACGTTGCGTCGCACGAAATGTTTTACTCGTTCATAAATTGAAGCCTATTGAATTCTGCATAGCTTTGATCCTATTCATTATTCACGAATTTCAAACAGTTTCCGAGATAGGCGCCCTGAAAAAGTGAAGATTAAAAAAAAAAAAAAGTTTTGATCCCACGTTTTTTGTCAAACTTTTGTTTGTATCTTCTACGCCTTTCATCCCACATATCTAGTCCCCAACAAAAAGTGTTAGAGCATCAAATTTCCTTCAAGAATGCTAATTTATCTTCATCCAGTAAATAGTTTTGCATTTTTATATTTATCCGAGAAATTGGAAAAATATTGACCAACGCCTTTTTCAATGTTTCAACGTCTTTGGCAATCCCAAACCCCATAATTATTTACATTATATATCCATGCGATGCAAGATACGCATTCTGAATAATGTGTTTTGTGTAGCCACTCTGAATAATATTATATTTTGCGTAGGTACCTATTCAAAAAGGTTTTCACACTCACGGCAGCGATTCTCACACCTAACTTCAGTATTATCAAATGAACGAGTTCATAGGTATATACATGCCTACTTGAATGTTTGACTTTAAGTACAGTAAGTAGGAATTAAATTATGTACGAATAAGTACGAAATGGAACACAGGAGTTCATTATGTCCTTTTGGTCCGGATTCATTAATTGGTCCGCTGCAAACTATTACACAAAGGTTTATTATTTGTAATGCAGAGTGGAAGGGGGGCTTCAAATAAGTAAGCCGCGAGTAGACGCCTAAATGGCAAGACCGATTTTCTTAATTTGATGCTAAATTGTCCGATTTTAGATTTCAAAAGATGTCTCAAAATTGTGCAGAAAATAATTTTTAATTATGTACCTATATTGAACTTTGCTTAAAAATCGATTAAAAGCGGGAAAAGTAAATATCTATACATTAGGTTAAACGGCAGATAATTATTTCGGAAAAAAAATTTTTGCCATAAACTTTCATAGCCTATTAGCAGGCCATCACCCCGTTCGACCCTGGACTTTCTAGTCCTCTCATGTTATTAGGGGGGCCAGAGGATCCGTTCCATTATCCATCGGTGTCCGTCAAGTTCTCACAATTAACTAAGGTCTGCATTGTGTTACTCCGTTTCACCTCTACGAGTTGGTCGGATGCATCATAATTTTTTAACGAATTCCAAAAAACGCCTAGCCTTCTTCACCTGTAGTTTGTTACGATGAAATATTCTCTAATTTGTCAGGGAAATCCACAAAACTTTTTTTTTTTTTTGATTGGGATTTTAAAATGCGTATTACATCTCTATCAGATCCTCATAAACGAAAAACACCAGCCATCGACTCACAGTAAACCGTTCAGACGATATAAATCGCCATATTTGGCGTTTTCCA
Source organism: Adelphocoris suturalis (assembly GCA_030762985.1). NCBI lineage: Eukaryota > Metazoa > Arthropoda > Insecta > Hemiptera > Miridae > Adelphocoris > Adelphocoris suturalis. Next base: position 81,579,569 of record CM061040.1, read on the forward strand.
CAAAATCACCCTTTTTTTTTTTGCTCTGAGGGTTTTTTCCAGGATCGGATTCTCTCACTCTCCCTCCCTATCCTCCCCCTCTCTCTTTTATTTGAGCATACCAAGTACTTTTCTATTTGGTTCAAAACAACGGAGCATACCAGCAGTACACGCATAGTGATGAACGAGGGTGGACACCAACCAACGCGACTGTCGAGTAGGCGAGGCGGTTAGGCCGAGCGTGCCCCATTCTACCAACTGGAAATCAACTCATACCTACTCGCTGTCATGAGTGTTTAGGTCAATAAAATGTATACAGGGTATATAATGCTTGAAACAATCTGTCACTCACAAATACACAGAATTTTGATATACAACTGATTAAAATATCATTCCACCATTGCAATATCATTCCAATTGAATTCTGACTTCCGAGTTTTCACGATTGCAACTTGAAATATAAGGACTACTTTTAAAATAGAAATAGAAGAAGAAAAACAAAGAGGCCACCTTTATCGAAGCTGGAGAACCCACACCAAACCCCACAATGAGGCGTTTGTAGACGAGCGGCTGAGTTCAATGAACACCTCTATCACTGAGTTGAAAGTCGATCCTCCAGTACGAAGCTGGGTATCATACTTGGAACAACAAGATCGTAATACGTCTTGGTTCATTATTTTTAATAATGAGGGGGGTGTTATCTTTGTCGATTACAAAGTTCTGTTAGTGAAACTAATAAACCTAGATGACATTCTACGCAAGTTGATTATTCACACACCGCAATTCGTAAGAAATAAACTACAAGCCTACTCTGATTTTTGTTTGGTTACACCATCAGAAATACTCAACTAATCTTATACTTGATTGTGAATTTGAACATGAAGTTGCGAGAAAGACCCTGTTCTTACTTGGATAGGTAGTGAATGGAATAGGAGGATTGATTCATCCCGGTACGCAGAGTCCCGTTGAGTGGGACAGGATTTACCCCGGTTTGCATAGTAACGTGGAGTAAATTTAGGATTTCATCCCAGAATCGAGGCCGATGACTGAGAAGTAATTTTGGAAATTCAACCCGGAATCGTGGCCTTGTCGATTAAAGGTGGAGAGGGATAAGTGTAGTTTGAGAGAAATATTGATGTCAAGCTGGATTCAAATCGTAATGGTGATGGGGCGTGTAATATAACTCGTAGCGTACCTGCCCCTTTAGGGTTAACCCGACCGATGCAGTGCTGTCGAGGGATCACGTGATCAGATCACGCCACTGCAACTGTCACTTTGTGGCATTTTACGAGGGCTGCCTTAGATTGCTCATTTTATTGGCAAATCTAAACAATGTTACATACATTGAACGAATGAGTGTGTTGGATCCCGACAATAATGATGAAGTTTGTGCATTCCGACCAGACAACTGTATGTACCTATTAAACTCTGAATGATGCGGGCAACCAGAAGTACGGCCGCCAGAGTGCGACCGCGCCACGCCATGTCATCGAGCTAGTTAACATAATCAGAACGCTGCTCCATCTGTATGTTTGAAAAAACCTTAGGCTGGCAACTGTGCTGACTTGCTTACTACAAAATGTTCACTATCAGTTTTCACCATCAGATGGTTAGGGTTTTTAAAATTTCCATTTGTTTGTGATACTTTTCGTAACGTCTTAATCTGAGTTAATTAGTGCTGTTCATAATGATAAGATGACTTTTGGGAAAAGCTCCAAGAATTCATGTCGAGAAGATACATTAGAGGAAAAGGTGGATTTATCCCAAGGTGATATATTATAAAGGCCCGTTTATAATTATAGAGGAAACTTCTAGGCAAACCTCAGGCAGAAACCTCGAGTTTACCGCAACCTTTCGGACAAGTATGGTACTTGAAACCAAAGGTGGAGTCCTGAATGAACTGTGAATGTTCTTTTATTTTTCAATTATGTAATTAATTCATTTTATTTTTCTCAAAAGTAACTTTTAAACTGATTTCATTAATCTAGGTTAGACCTTCACAAACTTAAAGTTCAAGCACTTTTGAACTTGATGTTTGAAGACTTGATGTTTTCAGTTTTCGAGGTACCTAGATGGTTGATCATATTAATAAAAATAAAACCACGGTTGAAGGAGTTTATACTGAATTGTTGATGTTACTGTTAAACCCAATACCCGAAAACGTCTTGTAGTGCGTGGAGACCTGGATTAATGAGAGCGCAGGAAGTTCATCAGATGGAATGATTTATTCACGGTCTGATTTATACCAAATGGCTGGAGAAGACAACATGGAGGGCAGAAGAGTGTATTACACATCCCTCTCCAGATTGTTTTTATTATTTACTAGCTAGTCCACCCGTGCGGTGCACCCCCCTCACCCAACACGTTTTGCGACACCCCTATGGATCTGATTCAGAAAAGGCCTGACTATTTATAAGTACTATAAGTACTTACTTATAAATTATCTATTAGGACCAAAATACTGGGACCAACCCCCCACTCCCTCTCCACAAACACCCCCCCCCCCCCCCCATATTTCAGATTGAAATTATTCTTGATAGGTAACCCAAAAGAACATTCAGAAATCCAATTAATCCAATTTCATTCGTCCGAACATCAGATAACCAGTTCGTTCGGTCATGACCAAGTTATTCCATTTAACCACCCCCCATCCCTTTTTTTCCTTACCACAAACACCTCCCTACGGTTGAGGCTACAAAAATTTTAATAGCCTGTGATTGAGGTTTACGTAATCCAAACATATTCGCCCAATCAGATCCCAAGTTTGTTCAGTGATGTCAAAGATACCCCTTTCCAAACCCCCTCCCCCAAAAATACCCTATGGGTCGGGATTGAAACTTTCTAAGTAGGCTGTGACTTTTTAGTGTTATCCAAACATATTTTATCAATCAGATCCTTAGCTAATTCAGTGATACTCAAGATCCACCCCCAATCCATCCCCAACACTCCCTCAAAATACCCGTCAAAACCATAGTTCAGATTTGAAAATTTCTAGTAGTTTGTGATTCAAGTCAGAGTATTCCAAACATACTTAATCAATTAAGTCCTCAGTTTATTCCAAATAATTCTCTAAGAAACACTCCTTTTGGGTCAGATTAGAAAAATTTCAAATAGCCTGTGATTTGAGTAAGTGTAATTCAAACATATTATAGAAATCAGGTCATCAGTTTATTCGGTGATGTCCATGATACCCTATCTCACCCCCCCCCCCCCCCCCACAACACCCCCTATAAGTGGCAACAACACACACACACTTTTTTTTTTTTTTTTACAAAACTCCCCTCAAAGGCGGAGGGGGCACACCATTAGATTAAAAATAAACAAATAAAATAAAAAAGTGGGGAGGACGCCCAGGTTCACCCGAAGCCGGCTCTAGGGATAAGGGAAGTTGCAGGATGAGGAGGAAGAATGGGATGGAAGGAAGTTCCCCTATCAAATGACCACCACACCACCAGTTTATGTAAGAACCCCTCAGGACGCGGGGGGCGATACCATGGAGCGCTCCTGCTGAAAAGCCCAACTCGAGTAACTCCGTGGCGCTTTTCCCGCACCGCACCCCACGCCATGACACGGTTGCAGCCATGACCTTGATATTATTGGTCGCCACTGCTTTCAGCTCGGAAATTGCTTGCCGCAGGTCATTTCTGTCATACTTATTAATTTTAGCCCGCCAGGTCTGCTCCATTTCCCCGCTGCCACTGACAACCTGGACATCAAGGATTATGGCAGACCCATCGGGCTTGACGGCAACGCTATCCTGCTTCTTGCCCCGGTCACGCGGCATGATACAGTCTCTCTCTCTCTCAACAGCCCAACCGCTGGATGACAAAGCGCCTGCTATCTGCTTGGCGACCGCATCAAGACGGAGAATGCGGCCACCATGAGTACGAGAACACTGCTGCACCACATGATACAGATTCTCAATTTTACCCCGACAGGCACGGAAAATGATGTAACACACACACACACACACACACACACACACACACACACGCACGCACACACTCGCACGCACGCACACACACACACACACACACACACGCACGCACGCACACACACACACACACACGCACACACACACACACACACACACACACACACACGCGCGCGCGCACGCACGCACACGCGTTACATCTTGGAAGTATGTAACAATGTAAACAGCCAACAATGTAAACTTCGCAATGTAAACTTCGTAACAATGTAACAATGTAAACTTCGCAATTTCTAATGTTGTCTCAATCGTTGAGGTTGAGGCCGGGAGGCCGCATTGATATCAGTACCCAGCGATGAGCGCGTTCAATCTATCATTTGAGCTGCAACAATCTATCATTTGTTGGTGGTGGCATCTTCTTTAAAACCTTCACCCCGAAGCATTCATTGAATGTGACTCCGGCGTCGTGGGACCACGCATGAAGCTTCAATGGCAGTGGTCGATCCTGGTTTAAAGAAGCTCTATGGTTGTTTACCCTAAATTCAATAGGGTGGATTTTCCAACATAGAAGCTTCTGCTCTGATCTTCCGCACACTGTTTACAAATAAGCTGATAAACACACATCTGAGACTGACACTCTGCGGTTCCTTTACATTTGTAGGAATGAGAGGTATTTGGGGAGGTGGAGTGAGAGCCTTCTATTACTATCTCACACAGTTTGCACCTTGGGCGCCCACAATGATGCAATCCAGGCTGCTGCACTTCCGGAGGCTGGACACGCCGCTTTTGGAGGTCTGTGTGATAAAATTCCTCCCAGGTTCCGTCCTTGTCGGTATGACACTTGTGGTAAATCTCTAAACAAATCACGGGTCACAGGACTGGAAGCCAGGATCGGCTGCAGTTCCCGGAGGATTGCATTAATTTTCTGAATCCCGAAGAAGAACGTGGTGACGAGAGGAACTCTATCAGATGATGGTCGTGTTCTTCGCTGGTAATTTACGTGAGCTGGGACCACTCTATCATGTACGATTCGTTTTGGGTATCCTCTCTCTATCAACTTGTTTCCAATCGGAGACAAGTATTCCCCCAGCGCTTCACCAATGCTGCATATTTCATGGCCTCTTATGGACAAAGACCGTGGAATAGACCGCTTTGTGTGAGGTGGATGGCAACTGTCATAATGTAGATAGATTTTTTTATTTGTGGACTTTACATGTACGCTAGAAGAGAGGCTTCCATTATCCAATAAAATGTCTACATCCAGGAATGTAGCCACTGACCTTGATTATGACCAAGAGAATGTCACTGAGAAGCGGGAATTTAGATCTTCAAGAAACAACTCGAACTCCTCTTCACCGTGTTGCCATATGAGGAAAATATCATCAATGAACCGTTTCCACATTAACGGGGTCTTCTCTCTGGATGCGAGGAATTCAACATTCAATGAATGCTTCGGAGTGAAGGTTTTAAAGAAGATTCCACCACCAACAAATAAACAAATAGACTGTTGCAGCAGTTCGAACGCGCTCATCGCTGGGTACTGGGATCAATGCGGCCTCCCGGCCTCAACCACAATGATTGAGACAACTTTAGAAATTAGACGGCGAAGCCATAATATATGGATGGTAACATGAAAAAGTGAATAACTCTAGGATTCGTTTCAGAATGCCTCAAAATGGATTTCAATGAAAAAATGTTTCGGAAATTTTGATTTTCTCGTAAAGTTTTTGAAGCATTACAAAACATCAGTTTTCACGAAAATTCGCTAAAATCAAAAATTTTATTTCTCGAAATTACCCTTCCCTCCATTTACCCTCTTCACCGTCATAAATTCGAAACTTCCAAGATTGCATAATCGGATTAAAATCTGGATCGAACAAAGAATGAAAACTGTCACCGAAATCAGTGGAATATAGTAAAAATATCACAATTTACCGCTATTACCCCCTCCATTCACCCCCTTCCAGCATGAAATTTGAAACTTCAAATATACGTTCCAAAAATAGACCTAATTCATGAATGGGGGAAAAAAGATACACGAAAACCGGACGAGAAGTGTAGCTATGTGTGAGTTGTAGTTTATTTGTCGGAAAAAAAGAAAGTCTGCTAAGTTGGGTGTGACATATAGCTTCCTCATTTAGGTATCATGTTTAAATTGATATGGGATGATCAAATCGTCATCCCCCAACTATCATCTAAATTTGAGCGAGATCGGATGACTGGGGCGTAAAAAAAATTAAGCGTAATGGAATTTACGTTTGCGCATGCGCAGGGTGAAGTAATGATTTGGCAACAATAAAACGGATCATCCAAAAAATCTTATCTGAATCACCTGAAAATCTCATCCAAATCGGATGAAAACTGTGGAAATTAGCTTGTTACAAGGATTTTACATTGGCGCATCCGCAGCAGCTATTCATGGTAAAATCGTGTTGAAATTGATACGGGATGATCAAATCGTCATCCCCCAACTATCCTCCTGATTTGAGCAAGATCGGACGATTAGGGCAATGAGAAATTAACGCTTGGTGGAATTTACGTTTGCGCAAGTTGGATTAATATCTTCTAAATAAATTTAAAACTACGACATAAATGTTTTACTAATAGAAATTAGAAGGAAGTACCTAGGTAGGTAATTTTCTGTTATGGTGCTCGTCTACAATTACTATAACCAAGATTAACTTCTCAACCAAGTGGCAAGGAAACAAGCGGCATTGTTTACTATATCCATTTATAACATAAATAAATATAAAGCTACGACATAAATATAAGAGCAAGTACGAAAGAAATGCGAGATAAATCGAGAGCTTTCCAACGAGTGGAGAACGATTTTGTCCGGTGAAAACTAAAGACGTTTCATTTCCCCAGCAACGGCTTGGTTGTACGTGAAAATCAAAAGAAAAAATTTTGTGACACATCCGCGTAACGTTTTTCGCTAGTTAGACCAAGGTTTTGTGACATACCTGCGTAACGTTTTTCGCTAGTTAGTCCAAGGTTTTGTGACACATCCGCGTAACGTTTTTCGCTAGTTACTCCAATGTCGTGACGTTTTTCGCTAGAAGTTAGTCCAAGGCTAAAGCATGTTCCATGCTAAAATTTCGTTACACGTCCGCGTAACGTTTTCGGGTAGTTAGCTCAAGGGTAAAGCATTTTCCATGCTAAACTTTCGTGGTACATCGCCGTCTCCCAAATAACGTGACACTTTTCGCCAGTTAGCTCAAGGCTAAAGCATGTTCCATGCTAATATTGAGTCGGGAACGATGAAACTGTTGGGGGACCGTCTGCACCCTAGCCCACACATTCCCTCAAAATTGTATCCTAATCGGATTAAACTGTGGAAAATAAACTTGTTACAAGCATTTGCGGACCCACGACACACACACACACGGAACCAAAGTTGTTCAGAATGGTTTAAAACGTAAAATGCGGGTAAACTTAGGATTTTGGAGGCCAACATTTTTTTTTCTCCCGAAAGTGAAATTAAATCTTCCCCTACCTATAGGTAGACTCGGAAGAAGAAAAAAAAGACGTTTTTGGCATTGCCTAATTATTTGGCAAAAGAACGGATTTTTTTTATCAATTCTAAGGAGAGTTATCGTCTGGAATGACATAGGTATACACAATGAATAAGAGTTAAAATCCAGGAATCGTTGCTGAATCTCTCAAAACGGATTTGTATAAAGAACATTTTTGAAAAATTTTCATTATTAACTCTTTGGATCCAATTGTAAAAGCTTCATTTTTTTACGAAAATTTGCTAAAACCGGATGGCCACCGTAAACTTGATACAGATTAATCCTACATCCATCGTCTGAGTTCGAAGTATTGGGTTCTGAACGGAGTTCGTGGAAGCTAAGATTGTAGACTAGGTAGGTATTTTACCTTGATCAGCTTCCATGCGATAGGGGGCCCGAAGAACCTAGGAGAACATGAATTCGTCCAGTGTTGAAGAATGGGATTCCGAAACAGATGTAGGCTGAAGGGGAAACGAGGTATAATTAAGATAAATCCAGGAGAATAACTTACAGTACTTTGTTCTAGATTAGCGCGATTGGTACAACTTCAATAGCATGTTAATTTCAAAGAAAGATCAAGCTAACGATAAGAGAAACAATCCGCTTTACAACAGTGTTGTTTGATAAGGACCCCGCTATCAGTAACCTTGGCCTCCCACGGAAAACCAGCAGTGCGGGTGCCATCGGGGTGGTTTCAACTAGCAACGCATGCGCTCTATCGTTTTCAGCGGGAAATATTGGCTTCCACGTTTTGCTTTCGAGTCTACCGAGGCAGCGGGAGGAGAAAATGTTCCACAGAAAAAATAATCGCAATCTCCACTCGCATTTTACGTTTTAGACCATTCTGAACAACTTCGGTTCCGTGTCCGTCTGTCGGAAAATCCTTGTACCAAGCCTAATTTATGCAGTTCTCAACAAATTTTGATGAAATTTTCCCGGAATGCGCGGGTTAGACGGTCCAAGATGAATTTCATTGCCTCAAATCAATAAATACCAACTTAACGCAACTGCACGCGCGAATGGAAAATCCATATAATCATGACTTTATCAATAGGTAGGTAGGTAGCGCCTCGTCGATCTCGCTCGAATTCGGCGGATAGTCAGAAAAATACGATTTACCTAATCATCACATATGAATTACTTACTTCTACAGTACAGTGATTTCGATGATTTTGGTGGGGAAGGGTTCAGGCTGTGAACAATTCCCTATAAATTCCAGCTCTCCAAAAGGAATGGTTCCCACTGTGCATAAACAAATAATGTGAATTTTCTCATCGCCTAATCTTCCTAGTCTCAGAAATTTGGAGGCCCTCAGAATTCCCTAGTGGGGAAATGCCGATTTGATTGACCTATGAACTCCTATTGACCTACTACGATCCTATCATTATTAGCTATACGAGTACCTAGCTGCAGCACATCATTTCAACGAACATGCCTTCAACCAATTTCATGAATTTCGGGGAAATATTTTGGGATTGAACAATTAGGTAGGACTGTAGATAGGTATTAAATCTTTAATTGGTTTACAACATTTCAATGATCTATACATTCATATTAAGGATTCTCTTAAACTACCATATTATATTGTTAAATTGTTTTGAAATTTAAGCTTCTTGAGTGCAAAGAAAATGTTAATTATTATTTTTATGACAAAAAAGTATTCTAAATAGTAATCTGCAATTCAAAAAAAGATTTTGAATTTTCAGTTTTTTTGCCGTTTTTATAGCAATTTTTAATGAAATTAAAGTAGGTACATTTTTCAGCATAATTTTCTACATAATTTTTTGAACTTGTTTGAGCAGTATTTTGTTTTAAAATGATGAATTTAACAATTTTTAGCCGTTTTTAGCAATTTTTCGTAATTTGTTCAGCACATTGTTCGGAATTTGACCAATTTAATGATGACCAATTTGACCAATGACTACAAGGGCCTCGCAGCAGGACTTGAGGTACTCGCAGAAGGACGCAAGTTTTCACTCTGTTATAGGTTAATGCGTAGGTAGTCACAGCAGGACTTTTAGTACTACCATTGGAAAGCTGAGCTCATTCTACGTTAGCGCAAAAAAGAAAAATACAAAAATTCCAATTTTTACAAGTTATTAAATTTTGAAATATCCTGGAATTCCGCCCGTTTCGCGAGTTTAAATCGCCTCGAAATGAAAAGGACCGCTCGAAAGAGGAGGCTCGAAATGAAAACTGACCGCGCAGAACCATTTCCCACTCAAACTCGTATTCGCAACATACCTATTCATCATTTTGAGCGGGAGGAAAAAAAAAAAAAAAAAAAAAAAAAAAAAAAAAAAAAAACGGCTTTCCAGCTCAGTTGTAACCATTATGTTGTCTGCTGCAATATTGACTGAGCGAAGGAAGCCATTTCCCGTGCAGCTCATATCTGCAATGATTTTATTCTGTTTCAGCAATAGATTTTAGGCGGGAAATTCACAAATGAAATTTACCACTGTTTAATAATTGTGATGCCTATTATTTTCTACCTCAAATGTTACTTGTTCAGTGATACCTAGGCACTTAACCAGGGACGGATCAAGGTTGCGAATTAGGGAGGGATCACCGGGGTGTATGGCATACCTCGCAGGAAGAGGGGTGTCCGGGGACCCCCCCCCCCCCCCCCCCCCCCCCCCCCCCCCCCCCCCGGAGAAATTTTGAAGTTTAAAACCCACGGAAAATGATGAATTTTTAATTTAGTAAATACGAATAAAATAAACATGATACTACTTAAATTATGTACTTTTACATAGGCTACTAGACTACAAAACAAACTCTTGCCTCCGTTTCTTTTTGGCAAATCTAACTATAACAGGTTCTAAGTCAATAGAAATATCTCGATGGACGTTGAGAAGTGCCATGTCTTCAGGCGCCTTGAAGTAGAAAAGGTACGTTCGGTGGTAGCTGCACTGACATGAAGAGCTGCTAACATTTTCAGCTTTGGACTACCCTAAAAAATCGAAAAGAGAGGAGATAAGTAGATGCCAAAACCCATTAAGGATATAAAATCGTTAAACAAAAATATTCCTAAATAAAAAAATCCGATGCTGAGCCTACTAGGAAATATTTAAAATTACCTATTTAAAAAGACCATATTAACAGTTAACATTTATGTTCTGCTTGTTAAGCCAAATTTATTAGCAACCAGAGTTTCAGAACCAAAATTCCGCTAGGAAATCCTCAGTCTGATTGATAATTTTACTAGTTAAAAATTAAACTCAACTAAAATTTGTTTTTTAGTTTGGTTGTTTCAAAACTCACTCAACATTTCCAGTAGCAGAGTAAACGAGCCTGTGGAAATGTATTCAAGAAATGTCTTAGAGAGATTTTTTATTTTATTTTTAAGCCGCACCTCAACCAGAAGGGTCATTAGCGGCATTGAACACGATCTCCAAAGTGGCACGATTCTAAGGGGAGCCATGCTTCCATCCTTGACTAAATAGGAGTGCCATCATGGACTCCACCGGCAACTCCGAGGGGGAAAAAATGAGGGGTACAGTGATGACCACTGTTCAGCCCCCAAAGTGGTTGAAAATAAAAAAATTAAAAAAAAGTAATACAACTAAGACTAGATGTAAAATAGGCTAATAACTATATACATGCTACTATATACAATCAGCAAAATGAAATGCTATGACTAGATGTTATAAATATATTACAGATCAGATATCACAGTTCGTAGTAGAGCTCAGCGGCTCTTAGGTACAACTACAGGGATCGGACCTTGTCTGGTCCAAATAATACATCAACCCACTGAGGTGCCTGATGCTGGACTCGGAGGTCCACAAGGGCTGGGCAGTCCTCCAAAAAGTGGTGGATGGACAGATCAGATCACCCCCACACCTCCCACACACTACATATCGAGCTTCTGTACTAAGCAGGTGTCTGTAAGACGGGTATGGCCAGTGGCAACCTGGTTGACCACTATTCGATCCCTCCTTGGAAGTCGGGTTACGAAAGGGCCCGCCGGGCACAGGACCTGCAGGACACCACGCAGACCAGTGGCCTCACCCTGCCATTGCTGATGCCAGATGGAATTGTCTTAGAGAGTACCTGTGTATTCGTCGTAAACAAATCTCGCTTTGCTACCAGGGTTACATCCAGAATATAATAACAATTGTAACGAATAACAACATTACAGATTCAGAATTATTCTAATAAAATTTTCAACTTAATATAAATACCGATAAGAAATGAAAGGGACCTGCGTGAGACACTGCGGCTTACTTTAAAAGAAACCCAATCTAATTCAAAAGCGTTATTTTTTTAAAGTTTCTAGAAACTACACATTCCACACAATTCTCAAACAAGTGAGTTCTCCCAGCCCTTCCCAAGTCACTCACTTATGTTCGATCATTCAATAATGTTATGCTCATTCACGTCAATCCTTGTAGAAAATGGCATAAGTAACCTACAAACTGCATGATGTGATAAACATTAGTAGGTAGGTGAATGTAAAATACTATTACGAAATTATAAACTGAACTACTTACCATATTCTTGTTTTAGTGGAGCTTCTTACAATCACATAAAGTATACAATAAGAAGTAAACGTACACATTCAGTTAAAATACACTATGAAACCAAATATGAAATCACAATAAAACGCGGCTTTCATTGTAGGTACGACTTTCGCCTTGAAATAGATGCTTGTGAGTCCATTGTCCAGACTCTAGAGCAGTGCAATGCCACCTTTCAACCAACTTGATGTTTGATTACCTACCCTACACGCCACAGTTAAACCAATCATCCAAGAGCAAAGCACACTCGATATTCTTGCCCTGCAAAATGACTAATTGGAATTCATATTTTATGTAAGTAAATATCAATTTGTCAAGAGTCAATTGCCTTGGAAAGTAATTGGAACAGGAAATTAATGAACTCTGAAATATTTTGTTTAATTCAGAAAAATTGGAGGGGGGGTCATGACCCTTGTGAACCCCCCCTTAAATCCGCCACTGCCCTTAGTACATGCTATATTTTTCTTACAAATGCTAGTTCTTTTGGCAGGAATAGCGCATTAATTTAATTTTGCTTTCACACTGCCGAAGGGAGTGGTTTCGCTCCTGCAAGAAGTCGTAAAAAATGTTGTCCTCCACAATAAAAATTTCTGTCTTTTTCTGTCGGTGGAAATTCATTTTTACGCGCAAAGCTGCATCAAGTTTTAGTCCGACTTTGATGAACTTTTCAGGGATTGTGCGGGTTAGCGCTTAGATAATCCCCTATAAATTTCTATACCGTCGGATCAATAATGGCTTGTGAGCATGCGCGAACATGATTTTCTTATAATGTCGGTTCCTTAGGATCTAATTTAATTCAAACTTGGAAGGTGGTTGGGTACAAGATTCAGATAAATGCTCTATCAAATTGCTGATGAGCAAAACTAAAATTGGTTGACACCCGTAAAACCCCCAGTCTAGTAGGCCGGTTTTATCGATATTTGTATGTATCGTATGGGTTAGTTAGCTCTTATATGGTTCTCTACAAATTTCATTGCCATCGGATTAATAATGGCTTGTGCGCTAACGTGATTTTCTCGTAACGTCGATTCTTTACGATCTACAGGTATAATTTCATTCAAACTCGGAGGGCAGTTGTGTATTGGTTTCTGGAAGATGCCCGATGAATTGAGTAAATATTGATTAGTAATGCGCTAAACCAAATTTGGTTGACACAAACTCCGATTTTGAATGAATTTTCAAAAATCGTGTAGGTTAGCTCCTAGATGGTCTCCTATAAATTTCGTTGCCGTCGGATCAATAGTAGCGCGTGGGCTTGTGAATTCATCATACGTTACACTAATAACGTTGATTTGGTCATAAATTGTACTTCAATTAATTTTGTACGTCCATTTAGCAATGAGTGAGGAAGCTATACTGTCCATCCAACTTAGACGTTTTTTCGAAGTCATCCATTCTAAGTCAATAAACATTTTGAATGACGAACATAAGTAATGAAACATTTTGAATTGGTAGAAAACGTCATAGTTACTCTAATTCTTTACTATACCCTGAACGCTCAAAAAAGGCTGCTATAAGAAATAATGAACAGAGGTGCTTCAGCTTCATCAGCAATTCGTCAAAATGTACTGGTATATTCCCTGAGGATCCGCGATATACCTATGTAAACGTAGAGGCAACATAGAGGACATCACTGTATGCGGAGATGCCTTGTTCTGCGGGATATTAGTAGGTTCCCCGATCCTCCGATCTACCATTGGAGTCCGATGGCAATCTGTTTGGTAACGGAGTATCAACATGGCTCCCCTTAGAATCGTGTCCGATTTGACACCTTGTACAGTGCCTTCGCTAATGACCCTTCCAGTTGATCCTCAATAAGAGAATTTTTTACAACCAGTAGATGCCTACCTGTACGAGTATGCATGCCTACTTTCTCATGTGATCATTGAATCTCACGATGCCGATCTTTTTGCCCATGGTGGGTGAGGTCGGATGAACTAAATCAAATCAGTGCTGTTTGTAAAAGAAAGAAAAAAACACTATTCTTTTTTGGGGAGTTCCGAGATCCAGATATTTTTATAATTAGATCCTTCAGTTTTACTTTTTGCTGACGTAAACGATCTACATAGAACTCGTCCTTGAAGTTGAGAAATAATGTGCGAGCGGAAGGGGTGCCACTCAACACAAACCTCCAAGCAGTGACTGCTAGAGTTGCAGAGTTCACCCACAAATGAAGATTTTAGCAGGGGGGGAAGGGGTTTGTATAATAGTAACATACATTTAGTTATAAGTCTATTCTTCATCTAGTCCCAGTTGTATAATTTTATTGCTTCAGAGTCTGCAAGGCAGTGGAAGCTTTGTTTTCACTTTCAAAATGAAAATAATTTGTTTTGCTCCAAAATCCAAATATCTAGATACTCGTATTTTGCGTTTCATTGCCTCCTGAACAAATTTGGTTTCGTGTCTTGTCTGTCCATATTTCATTCTAACAGCCATAACTTCCACAATTTCGATTGGATTTTAATGACAATTTCAGGAATAGTGTGGGATTAGCCCTAGATGGTCCCCTATTAGTTTCATCATGATTGAATCAGCGGTACGCTCTGCGCATGCGGGGACGAAATTTTCTTGTGATAGTCATAAGTCCGTCAATTTTGAATAGATTTCAGCCAGGTTTTCAGGGATGATGCGGGGAGGGCCCCTTACCACATTTATCATTATTGAATCAGCGGTAGGCAGTGCGCATGCGCGAGCGTTTGTTTTTCTATATTTCCTTGCCACATACATAACTTCCACAATTTTGATCGGATTTCAATGAAATTTTCGGGAATAGTGTGGAATTGGCCCTAGGTGGTCCCCTATAAGTTTCACCACAGTTGAATCAGCGATACGTGGATTTAGCTCTAAATGGTCTCCTATCAGTTTCATCATGATTGAATCAGCGATACGCTCAGCGCATGCTTGAACGTAATTTCGTGGGGACAGTCATAAGTCCGTCAATGTTGAACAGATTTTAGTCAGGTTTTTGGTTGCTCAGCACTCTACCGCCATGATCATGGTGAACCGGCCATTTCTGAAAATTTAATGGTGACATACTGGGAAGGCCACGATGAAGCTTCTGAATCTGTACCATGTCCTTGACAGTGTATTTTGTGGGTTTTTGTTATCCACTCTGGGGGCTAAACAGTGGTCATTACTGTACCCCTTGTTTTTTCCCATCCTATTTGCCAGTGGGGTCCATGATGGCACTCCGTTTAGTGACGGAGGTCAACATGGTTCCTCTTAGAATCGTGCCACTTGCAGTGCCCCTTTGGACCCCTTGATCAATTCCGCTAATGGTCCTTCTGGTTGTGGTGCGGCTTAAAACAATAAATAAAAAATATAATTTGCTTTGACTTGAAAATATTAGGAGATCAATTGATATTTTGGATCCTTGATCTGCCGCTTGTTAAGAACAACTGGGCTAGACAGACATCATCCTTTTTCAAATGGATGCTGGATCAACAACTTTCCAATTGTGGCGTTTGCCGCTTTGGAATACCCATCATCATGCCTGAATCATGATGTCCAAATAAATCATGGTGTCCAAATAGTTTATTCGTCGGGCCCACCATGTGTACACACGCGAATAGGTGGCGAATCCGGCGACTTAGCTAGGAATTAGCAGTGAGAAGTTTTGGGGAGGATTTCTTCGTTGTTGATTATACAATGTTTCGATCCGATCGATCTAAACCTCTCCGAGGGGTCCCGAGTGTCCGCGATCGCACTCGGATGACCTTGGGCAACACCGTACGTTCTCGAACGAATACGAATGCGTCCCCTCTTTATTTGCCTTTTGTCATAAACAACTCCCTGGGTCTGATAATGGATCAATGGGCTCCCACAATATGAGAAATCACTCAGGTACTTAATTTGGGGCTAAAGAGTCCAACAACTGCGGTCATGGAAAACACTCATTGGTCAAACAAGCAGGTAGGTATAAGATTTTTGCTCCACCTCCACACAATTTCACGAAGCAGGGTTACCAGCTGGCATGGGGAAAAAACTGGAAACTGCGTGGCGGGACGGCAGACCAAAAATTCACTCATTAAAACATCATGTAGTCATGAATTCCACGCATGAACAATTATTAATTAAGGATTTTCTACGTAAAACCAAGTTTATTACCAAATGGTATCTACAAGTTTAAATTGTCAATTTGGTGCAATAAATATCACACGTCGACTATACCTAATGGGTGGATTCAGATAGATTTTGAACAAATTTTGAGTTAAACTAGTTCGAAAATAAATTGTGTAGAACATCGTCATTTTCTATCTCAATCTAATACAAGAAATAATTTTCAACAGTTTTTCAAAAAATCCACTTTTTTTTTGCATTCAATAGCTTATTTCTCTCTTTAACTCAAATTTTCGACCTTATTTTCAAAAACAGCGTTTTATTTTCTAAATAAATTGGGTCTTTTGATTCTCAAAAAATACGATGTAATTATCACACCACCAGCTAGATCATAAATTGTTATGAAAAATAAATACCTACCTACTAGAAACTACTTGAGAAGATTCCTTTTTAATTAGAATAATCAAAATCATAACTCAATGTTCACTACTTCCCTAAAAAATATCTTAAAGATTGTCGAGAACCTCATTGAAACTTTTGGTTGATCAAAAATTTGTCCAGTAGTTAGTTAGGGAGAAAGGTTTTTTTGTTTTGTTTAATTCGGTTTTGGATTCTACGCATCTTGATGCGTAAACCAAGAAAATCTTGAAGGGGGTTAACTTGTTTTTGGGTCGAGGACAGAGGTTCATTATTCAATAATGAACGAATGGGGCATCTGCATTTACCGAAAAGCAATCAAAGTGGTAGGTGTGTGCGCGTATAAGAAATTGGTTCAAAGCGAACGCAACTCATCGATATAAATGGAAAAAAAAAAAAAAAAATGGAAGCATGTTGTAGACGGGTGATTATCCTTAAAACAGCGTTACTACTTTATATCAAATATTTTATTCAAAACATATTGTTCTGAAAAATGAAAAAAAGCATCATTTAAATGGGACAGAGATTATTCATTCATAGCAATTCATTGACGAACTGAACCAGGCCATATAGGCAACACTATACGAATTTACCTTGTCAAGGAATTGAAAATTCATGCGTTTGCTATGCAAGGTGATTTGGAATGTAGTTCTATATACCTACCTGTTATTAAGTAAAATGGAAGCTTGAATCAATGCTGAATATTAAAAACGTTATTGTATAAATCTAGAAAAAGATCTATGTCCTTAAGTAGTTGATCAGCTCAACTACCACGGATTCGTATAGGTAGGTAATTAATTTACTTGTCACTCCTACATACTTCAAAGCAAATTATTATCAAAACCCACCTACCAGTAGTTTATCCACTGATTTAGTTTCGGGGTATTCCGAAACGGATTTCCATCTATCTCATTTTTCTAACGGTCAAGTGTTGTCATCATATCGTCCAGATCAAAAACAAAAGGCCGTCCCAGTTAAGAGACGTCCTAAAAAAACTCACTCTTGAACACTCAAGGGCCGATTAGGCAAACTTTGAGGGGACTCCGAAGTTTAAAAAAAAAAAAAAATGTTATAGTCAGTTGAAGTTGGAAGAGGTAAAAGGTAGGTAAACAGAAGGTAAAGGTAGCCGAGAGGTACCGCTACCGCAGCGCAGAGAGAAGTGGATCGGACGCCGGGTATCACGTGATCGAGGTTCCTCCTATTCGCGGACCTCGGATCACGTGTTGTGGGAATCACGTGGGCTCTGAACCCTGAGCTCTCTCGGTGACTTTTCGAAATGGAAGTCGATGTGCTGTGTTGTAGTCATCATGAAAACGATATGAGAATATACATAAATATAGCATAGGTACCTTTTCCGAATCAAATTCAAGGTTTAAATTTCAAATGAAAGGTAGGTACCTCCAAAGAAAGGTAGAGAGGTATCTCCATCGTTCATCGCTCAAATCCGAGAATGGAATGATATCGCACTGTCTTCACGAGCTCAGCACTAAAAAAATGTCTAAACAAAGTGTCAAAGTGTCACTCGGCAAAATATGGGAAACAAATTTTCCACCCCCCCCCCCCCCCCCCCCCCCCAGGTAGTCCAAACAATTTTGGATTTTTTTCCCGCTCTCTATTTGCTTAAAACATAGTATTAGGCACCCCAAAAACTCTTTCCAAGTTTCACTTCGATATCTCAAAAATTGTGAAAAAAGGTATGAAGGGGGGGTTACTTTTGGGACAACCTGTATACGGGTATTTTGCCATTCTTTCATTCTCATGAAAGAAAGTTCCAGTCATGCAGCATGATCGTATGAGCGAAATTTCGTAAACTATTGGTTCTATATTATGTTAGATTGTTTTGAAAACTCAGGACTTAGAGTAAAAATAAATTGCTAACTACCAATTTTATAGTAAAAAACTATTTCTATTTAATCTTCGGCAATTAAAAAAGATAATAGACTTTTCTTTTTTTTATGAGTTTTTACCTAGCTAATTTTTGGTAGATATTAATGAAATTTAGGTACATTTTTCAGCATAAGTTTCTCCACACATTTTTTATTGTTCTATTTCATTGTTAATAAACTTCTTTTGAGTGAAATTCTGATAAAAAAACATACAAAGTTGACAATTTATAGCCGTTATTAGCCATTTTTAGTGATTCTTTGAAATTTAACCAATTTAACGTAGGTACTCAAAAAATGCTGACCAACTTTCTCTCTTCCTTTCGTTTTGAAAGCTTGATTTTTTGGCGCAAGCACGGAATTTTTATCTCAATCCTAACGACAGTTATCGTCTGGACTGACACATACATGTATAGCAATAAAAAAGCTATAAATATCGTTCCCACGTCCGGATTCTCACCCCCGTGACCCAAAGGAACTCCAGAAACTGCGTTAAAAAGTTTATTTCGAGTATGAAATCGTAAAAAAAATCTTATATCCAGTCATTTATGAGTATTACAAAACTTTGGAGATTTTTAGTTTCACTTCCATTTTTTAAAAACTACTTAGCAGGCCAAAAATGTGCGTTTATTTATATAGGTATTTAAAAAAAAAAAAAAAAAAAAAATAGAACCACCCATATACATGTTTAAGTTAGCTACACCTACATAAATATCTAACTTCATACGTTTCAACTTTATATTAGGTAGGTATAAAGTTATTACTTACTTAATAACTTAGTTCAATGCAAATCGATACCATCTGCTGCTTCTGGAAGCTGTAGCATCTTGTTCATGACATAATTTGCTGGTGACTGTTGCTGCACTTAGACTTATCACATCGCAAAAGTTGAGCTCATCGCACCGTTCGCTGCAGGGTTACCAGATCTACAGTATTTTTCTGTCAACATCTGCAGTATTTTGTTTCTTCGAGTCTGGCAACCCTGGTTCGCTGCGGTTTCTTGCAAAAACCTACCTTCTCATGGTGAGTACGGTGGAAGGTACTTAACTTCAATACCAAGTTCTTGTAAAAACTTTATTATGAAATTCAATACACAATACCTTGAGTTTGAACAGGATTTAGGAAACCTCGGATTTCATTAGGACAATTTAGAATTTGACTCGAAAAACCTTGAATTTGATTCGGAAAAGGTACCTACATAGGTACAGCGTGCGTTAGAATAAAATATCCACACTAACATGAGGAAAATATTCCAGAGTAGGTACATTAGCGACAATAGATACGAATTTACACTCAAGATTTTAGAGAGGGGAACAAGGACAGAGCGTACATTTTTGAATAAAAGCTCTGGGTAGTGTACGCCGGCGCCGCACAGGCGGAAAATGTAGGTAGTATGGGTAAACCAACAAAATGAGTTCTCTCGCACCTGTGTGTGCGTTGCGGGGATTAATAACTTGTTTTATTTGTAAAATAATGCAAGTTACTGCTATCCTAGAGATTGCAATAGGAATTTTATCCAATTCTCTTTTACAACATGGGCCTAAAGAGAATAAACGAGTTTGTATACCTACGTAACGTTCGAAACGAAATCACAATCGAGGTCTCCAATTCAAATCATAGATAATTTAAATTATATTACTGTCATGGGATACACATTTTTCAAGTAAAAAGTTCTAATGGAGCATTTATAAACATTTTCGGTACTGCAAGCATTTCGACATTGATGAATAGGTAAATCGGAAAGGAAGTAGGTAGAGAAAATAAAAAAATTTAGCAGACAACTGGCGCTAAACCAGTTTTATTAGGACCGGTTGTGGTGTGGTGTCTTTCGACGGTTTTGGCAAACACCCGACTCTTTTTCGGAGCATAAATAGAATAAACGAGTTTGTTTACGTTCGGTCAAAATCTCAAGCCAACCAACGAAGCATTCAGCATTATTAAATTGAACGTTCAGATTAACAATGAAGGAAAATCAAAATCCAATCAAGACACAATGTGACTCATCAAAAAGGTCGGATGGTCTTATAGAAAAGTTGAAATCATTAGGTAGTGTTATGATGTTCAAAAATTTTCAGAGGAAAATTCAATCCCACACGTTGCATACTTTTCAATGAGAATTTTAGTGGTTTCGGAGAAATTGTTAGATTAATTCAAGACATTTCAAATATTTCAATAAGTTTATAAACCAGTTATTATTATCTGGCTGGAACAGTGGAAAACCCAGGTGTTGGAAAACCACTATAAAGTTATGCTAGAAATGGAATAGTTGACTTTTTCACCTCAATTGATTGATCAAGAGGTTGTCATACATTCACTTACTGATCACTACGGTAGTCGATCGAACTTTCACCCTCTGTGAAAATAGACAACCCTTTCACTGAACCCATTTTCTTATTAAAATATGTTCCAAGAAATTTTTGTTCGAAAGTTGAAGGGCCTCCATATAAAGATCAAGTAACCCAAGTGTTCATGATCACTGCAGTGTCTATTGGTAGAAAAAAGATTAAAATTGCGACCCTTGTTCAAAAAATCAAAGAAACAATTAGGTATCTACCTAATGATTGACGTAATACTGCACCACTAACGTACAGTCCGACCCGATGATAATGTTATATATATAATTAGCAAAGTGAATAAAACTATGACTAGATTGTACAAAAATATATCACAGTTCGTGGTAGAGCTCAGCGGCTCTCAGGTACGACAACAGGGACTGGGCCTTGTCTGGTCCAGATAAAACGTCAACCCACAGAGGGGGGCGATGCTGGACTCGGAGGTCCATAAGGTCTGGGCATTCCATCAGGAAGTGGCGGATGGACAGATCACTCCCACACACAACATCTCGAGCTTCTGCACTAAGCAGGTGTCTGTAAGAAAGGTTGACCAGTGGCTACCCAGTTGTCCACTATTCGGTCCTCCTTGGGAGCTGAGTAACGGCCTACCGAGCACAAGTCCTGAAGGACACCACACAGACCAGTGACATCACCCTGCATTGCTCATGCCAGACCAACTTGCCGACTGGCTTCATGTTGCATGTAGGAGATTTGATCCTCAATGCGTACAGGCAACATATCGATCGAGTTATCACCAATGACTCTCCTTGCAAGGGCATCAGTACACTCGTTGCCACGAATACCCACATAGCTGGGCACCCACATAAAAGTAATGGTTGAGCCTGATGTTGTGGTACCTACCTAATGATTGACTTAATACTGCACCACTAACGTACAGCCTGATGATTATGTTCAAGAGTACTTATTCTGCGGATTGGAACTTAGATAGTCCCTTCACTGCCCGATCAATGGTAGTCTGTGAGAGCACCAACGTACCTGCCTTCCAAGTAACAACTATTTTCCACAAATTTCTCCTGATTTTCTCATCATAAGCACACATAAAACTTATGTAACACTAGTTTTTATCAGATTTTTTCTTCTTATTATCAAGACAGGCAATTTTCTCAAGAAACTGTACAGCAATGTATTAACCAGAAAGCCTTGGTTCAAGGTACACTCACATTGACAGTCATTTTTCGATTCCCATCTACAACAACATAATCTAACTAACTACGCATTAAATGGTGAAGTAGGTCACCATATTTAGAGATATCCGTAACATTCACTTCCACTTCTTATTTCAACGTTGTTACAGCCGTGGTCTGAAAAACTTTTCGAATTTTCACACAGTTTTGTCCATCTTCTTCAGTGTACTGAACTGTCATTGGAAATCTGGTCATCAAACCCAACTGGAACACTTCTTTCACGGACAGGGTGAATTTCACTTGTTTACTTTCCTGACGCGAGAAGGACTCTGAATGCCATAGGTCATGTCACATACGAGAGGATATCTCAGAAATATGTTCTAGTGAAAATGGATTTCCTGACTATGACAATGAGAGGTGATGGAAATAAGTGGTTCTTCCTTCAAAGAGGACAGGCGATTAACCTGCTACACCCAGAGGATATCCTGGAGGTTGAATAATCTCCAGAATATGCCAAGGAGTAGTATTAGCAAGAATCGAGGTGGAACTACTCATATCCATCACATGACTCACATTTTTTCTTCTCAGCTTCGATCAACCCTGAAGAGTAAAATTGAAGGTTTGAAATATTAATACATCATATGGTGCGAAAGTCAAACGCCTCAGCTAAGTGTTGATCTTTTCAAAAGGGGTGTTCCATAGCCACCGAATACGTTTTTACGAGAGGATATCTCAGAAATATGTTCTAGTGAAAATGGATTTCCTGACTATGACAATGAGAGGTGATGGAAATAAGTGGTTCTTCCTTCAAAGAGGACAGGCGATTAACCTGCTACACCCAGAGGATATCCTGGAGGTTGAATAATCTCCAGAATATGCCAAGGAGTAGTATTAGCAAGAATCGAGGTGGAACTACTCATATCCATCACATGACTCACATTTTTTCTTCTCAGCTTCGATCAACCCTGAAGAGTAAAATTGAAGGTTTGAAATATTAATACATCATATGGTGCGAAAGTCAAACGCCTCAGCTAAGTGTTGATCTTTTAAGGCTCTTTCAGTACTACTAGTCGCATCATGAGAGAGCGACATAATTGAAATGATTGCGTAGTTTGAAGAAGATTCTGCTTTGGGGGAATATCCATACAAACCACTAAATTGGCTAAAAACCACTTTTTTCTGAATAAAAAATACTTTTAACGCGTTTACCAAGCAAAAGGCGAATTGAACAACGTAGGTACCCCTGAAAGCAGTAACACCTGGAAATTTCATCAAAATCTTAAGTAATTCATTTTGGAGAATTTTCAAAAAATTGGATAATAGGACACGCATTTTCATAACTGCTTCGATTTTTTCCACCTCCTCAATATGGATAAGAACGACACGATAGGTGATATTCAACTACTGCTATAAGCAAAATTGGTTGCTCGAACGGTTGGCTTTCGTATTAGGAAATACGCGTAGTGGTATTACACGAGCTTAGCAACTATGATTATGTAACATTTCCGATATTACATCTTCAGGGTTATTTAAGCCAATAGTAATAAATAGTAAAATCATAATTCACATACCTTTTGGAGGAGTCCGTTGTCACTAGCAAGTCGAGCACCAACCGGGGCGATCGCTTTCGATGCAAAGACATCATTATCAGGCCGTCGAAAAAACACCTACTCGGAAATGCTATATAAGGTCCCTATGTACGTAACCAGAGAATTTTAGACACGGTATGATGACATCAAAATCAATTGCAGAGAGCAACTCTGCAGTATGAAACAGCCAACGCAGGATCAGAGGTGCTTACAGAGGCAATACCTCAACGAACATCACTCATATTCGACGATCACTTGACCACATGAAGGGCAAGACAGGCAGCAGCGGTACACAGACGAGAGAAGTCAGAAGACTCGTTGTTAGAAAGGACCCTTGTTACATTTCCAGCTGACCTACAACCAGGCAGCAATCAGGCGCTCTATAGAATCAGTCAATAAGTGCGAATCTTCTGGGTGGCAGTCAGTTCCCCCACTTTCTGCAGATAGTTTTGACCAATCCCCTTCTCAATTTAGAGATGCGATAGCTGTGCGCTATAAATGTAGGCCACATGATATGCCAACGGCATGTGATGGATGTGGGGCACTAAGTTTCTCCCTGCAACATGCTCTGGACTGCAAATCAGGGACTAGTTACGCGCAGGATTAATTAGCTAGAGAGGATTAATCAGGAAGGATTAATAGTGCGCCCGGCTTATGTGGGGACTTTGCATGCCATGGGGTTTGGGAGCCTCAGAGGGAGGCGTTGTTTTGACGTCCGTGTCATTGAAACTGACGCCCCCTCATTTGGTTCCCGAACTGTGTCGGCAGTAATGAAGGCAGCAGAAGAAGAAAAAAAGAGGAAATACATCCAAGCCTGTGAGGAACTTCACGCATCCTTCACTCCCTTGGTATGTACCGCAGATGCTATCTATGAAAGTATTGGCTGAACGTCTCGGAGATCGCAGGGGACGACCACAAGGGCTGATTCGAGGATGGCTACAAGCCAGAGTTGCTCTTGCAATTCGAGCCACCGGAATTTGTATTCGAGGTGCAAGAAGGAAGTGGAGAGGGGCTGAGGATTTGCTGACGTTGGAGGATGGAGTTGCCATCCCTTATTTCAGGGAATGATGAAAGAGGGGGGGGGGGGGGGGGGAATCCACAAGATGAATTTTTCAAATACTATGTACCTACCATATCCAATCCACGACTGTCGCCTATAAATGAACTTTTATTGTTAAAAAAATAAAATGAATTATTCCCGTGCATATGTATCATTCAAGGTTCTGTGATTAGCAAGTCAAGAGCGGGGGCGATGGGAGCTAAGCAAGGAAGAGCAACCATCAAAACAAGACAGGTAGACCTATCCATTTGCAACGTACTTCTTCTAACGTTCGATCAGAAGGACGCAATCTTTACATAAATTCATTCACAAGTAAGTAAGTACACTATCATTTTCCAACAGTTATCCCTCCTAAGACAGAGGGGGCTGGTCATTAATAAGATACGGATAGAAATCAGGAATTCAAGTATCAGGAAGGATGTCTAGGTTTGCCATGTCCAGGTAAGAGTCGAGAAAGTTTGAGGAGGGTGAAGACGGATGAAAGGAAGTGCCCCTACCTGCCCCTAACACGAACCTATCTAGAGATGTCACGAAACAGAAAAGACACAAGAGAGTTATTCGATGACACATCCGCATTACGTAGCTCGAGATGTAGTGCTGCAACACATCTTAGGCTTGCAATGCGTTCGGCTCTGACAGTGGATGGAAAGGTTCAGTAGCATTCACTATGTGAAATCTGAAATCTCGTGTGAACGAAGTTTGATATAAAACTGTCATCTGAATAGTTTGGCCACTTCAATGCTTCACCTAAGTGGGAGGTGGTATCTGCGCCAACCCTCTAGTCCGTGAGACCTCTCAGAATAAAATATTTAATCCGGTGGAGAAGAAGGTGGATGATCAAGGCAAATCACGTTTCAATTATTCGTTGTGATGTCACTCTTTTTCGATTTGGCTCTCCATTATTTTGATTTAATGTTCAAATTATACACCTACCTACCATTATTTATTAACTGAAATTACCCTCCCTTTGTTTCCCTTATTATTTTGTTCGTAGTTGACTATGTCCCTTGAGGGAACAGGAGCTTTGCTTATTCCCAGGTGAAATTCTGCAAATCGAAGAGCCTGCCTGCATTACAAAAGCCTCGGCACTGGTCATTCCCTCACAAAACAAAAGGTTAATAAATACCCAGGTAGGTATTTATTTTCATTGATTATTATTACTATTAATTCATTTCCATTTTTATCGAGTCAAATCAGCAGAACAGCGGATGAAAAATGATGGAGAGTTAATGCGAATTTCAACGTTACTTCTAGGTTGAGGAGATGTGCGTTAGCATCACCCCTACGAAATGGGAGATACATTCAGAAAGGTTCTACAACAATCGTCACTTCTCGAAACCTCTTATGAGACAAGCAAAACTAAGAAGGTTTCTTTTCGTTTGTATTAGGCTATGTTCAACGTAGACGCAAATGCGTGCATAAACCTACACTATGCAGCGGAAGTCACCCGCACCCACCACCTCGTTCGCTCACCCGACCGGATTTCGATTGTTTTTGTAATGGGGAGGTTATCTAACAATTTTTTTAATTTTTTGTAGCTATTTCCATTAGGATTCATATTTCGTAACACTATAGAAATGTTAATTGGAGAAGTGGAAAGGGAAGGGAGAAGTTCTTTAGCTTAAATCATCAAAACGTTACAAAAATGTGAACGACTTTCAGTGTCAAACAAGGGACCAATTTGCTCGAGAATACGGTTTTTCAATTAAGTACCTGTGTTTTGATGAAGTATAAAAAAGTAATCAAGTAAGTAGCTAACGATATCGTTGCATCGTTAACGCCCACGTCGACATTACTTCTAGGCGCCACAGCGACAACTCATATATTTCCTTTCCTGTTTACCACAACAGATCTCTATTATCTCCAATATCCTCCCAGAAACACAATCAGACAAGATAAGTAAGTCCCCTAGGTAAGTAGGCTCGAAAGAACAAAATTCGAAATAGATAAAAGTGTTTGTATTTTAATATAAACAAAAAATTAGGGAAGCATTTACAAAATGATTCACCGTATCGTGGAAAGTGAGAAAAAACAATTGTAATAATTACGCAGGTCTATCATTTAATATGTAAACATAATAAAGATAATAGAATCTCGAAAATGATCCCTTAAACCTAAAGCTGGAGCAATCAACACCTAATAATTATTTTTTGCTTCATAAATTGTCATAAAATGATACACATTTATTTAGGAAAAATAAATAATACACTAAGTTCTGCACACTTTCATTTACACACATTCTCACTCTTTAAGGCAACTTAAAAAATTTAATTACGAAATAATAGGAATTCGTTCAAGTGTTTCTTTGTATACATGAAAAAAATTACCGAGAAAGGGGAAAAAGGGTTTTTGTTGTAAAAACATTCAGCGGGTAGAAGTGGAAATGTTACCTAAAACCCCCATAGCGAGACTATAGACAGAAACCAGAGCCATTTTTCTTATATAAAACTAATCTATGATTCTTCATACCAGGTCTCAAGTGAACGGCCAATTCCCTGAAACCAACATGAGATAGGAACACATCATTAAATCAACATAGACTATTGACGGCATTGGTTTAATCATTGGATGACCAAGTAATTTTCATACAAGCTTTCCCTCATCAATGTCGAAGAGTTCCATATAATTCAAAGGACATATAAACATGAACGCGCGACCAAAGTTGCACAGTTTAAATGCAAATCTACCTGATGTAATGATTCCGTTATCTGATATGACAGTTTTATCGAGGTAATTGCTCTATACTGCGCATCTAACTACGTCTAGGGAGTCATAATATTAAATGTAAAGAAACTGTATCCACGCAGGAGGTGCATTTCGGGCCCCCTCAATCGAAAGTTGCATTTCGAAACAATCCAACCTCCCTTTTTTAACTTTTCGAGCAGACATGTTGATAGGTCATCCCTATATTTCAACTTGATCTCCAAAACTCTTGAGTTCCACAGGCCAACAAGGCTGTCACACGGCTGTCCCCTCACTCAGTTTTTATTCAGGACATGGTTGGCCTCAATTATCAGAATTTAAGTGCCTAATTTAATTTTATCCACAACTTTTCTTTGAAAATTTGCTCTATTAGCCTTGCTGCATGACTGAGTACTTTTTAAAAGTTCCAGTCATGCATCATGTTCGTATGATGAGCGAATTTCCGTAAATCATCGTACAATATCATGTTGAATTGTTTTCAGACTTCAGGACATTAAGTAAAAATAAATATTGTTAATATCCAATTTTATGGCAAAAACTTGTTCAAAATAATTTTCGGCAATTCAAAAAATATTTTGGATACTTAGCTTCTTTCCATTTGCGGTTTTTACCTATTTTTCGGCAAATATTAATTAAATTTAAGTACTCTCAGCATACATTTCTGCATACATATGTTCTAGTTCTTCGTTACGTTAATAAACTTCTTTTGACTAAAATTCTGATAAAAATTATAAATATAAAAGTTTTTAGCATTTTTTTTAAAAGCAATTTTAAGTGATTTTTTAAAGCACATTTTAATGAAATTTGATCAATTTAACGTGATCAAAAAATGCTGGCCAACTAACGCATCCTTTTGTTGGGAAAGCATGATGTTTTGGCACAAGAATGGAATTTTTATTTCAGTCCTAAAGAGAGTTATCGCCTGGAAGGGCATAATTCTAGGATTCGTTTTAGAATGTCTCATAACGGATTTCAATAAAGATCCGTAAGATCTTGGACAATTTTGAGCACCTAAATACCAGTACCATGAACTTCTATGATGTGATTTCAAGTCTTGCTACATTTCGTTAAATAATAACATTGTAGAGAGGAAATGCCTAATAAGACACCTGTCTGTAAGAGTTTTGAGGCGTACCTGCCAATGCGACGACGAGACCGACTAACCGGCAAAAGACTGGGCTGCCGTAGTTTGGCCTGGTACGGAGTACTGTGGCCTGAAGTTTGTGAACGAAGCGTTGGCGAAATTGCCGGGAAGCTGGCCAGAGTTGAAACCAGCTGGGAACTGACTGCTAATCATACCTGAAAACAAACAATACATATATCTTAAAACAAGAAATGAAATTTCTAGACAAAATTAGAAGTTGGGACTTTAAGCCCATTGTCCGTAATATCGAAATGATTCAGTGTTAGTGACACAATCGGTGTGACGGCACGAAATTTCTGCAGCATTTTTTCCCTAAATCGTCCATTTTTAGTGTTAATGTTTGTATTCACTAAGGTTGCCCAACTTAATCAAAACTATCTTTAAATACATATTAGCCATTGTTCGTATTTCTGCAGATGGTGATAATACACATCACATTTGTGTGCTTCTCGGCTTGGGATCATTGTCAATATAACTACTACTTTACCTCCAAGAGTTTTTTGTCATACAATCGGTAGTTAACAATTTCTTTTCCCTCACAGTTCTTACAATATAGTACGATAATTTACGAAAATTCGCTCATACTATCATGCTGTACGACTGGAACTTTTGTTAATGTTCTAGTTCGGATTTAATAAACGTATTTTTATTAATACTTTTTGTTTGCTAAAAAACATAATAGAAATGTAATAATTTCTAGTCGTTTTTTAAAATAATTTTTAGTGTTTTAGTACATTTTTGAAATTTTACCCATTATTTATGCTTGAAAAGTGGTGTCTAACCAACCAACTCACCCTTTCTTTTGGAATGCTTGATCGTTTGTTTCACGCTTCTTCGGTCATGAAGAAGAGTTTGGGAAAATTCAATTTCAAAATTTTTGGAGCCAGCATAATTTTTTAAGAAAATTTACTAAACCTTTGCCGCCAAGGTGTCACACGTAACACTATCCAGGTTGACCAGTGACCACTAGCCAAGCCCCACTAGGGAAGTATAGGTAGATGAGACTAAAACACAATCATGTCCCCTCAAAAAACTGCCATTACATTAATACTAAGATCAATCTAGCAGGTAAAGCTTTGGCAGGGTCACTTTCTAGATACTTGATTTAGGACCAGTTTTGTTTGAGGCTAGGTATATTACGGCTTCGGACACTTACTAATTTTAGAAGAAGGATTCCAATTTTGACGTCACTTTATCGAATTCTAGGTTTTTTTACAGCAACTGCTACCTATGGACTTGGTTGAAATTGTGATTGATTTAAGATTTATAAATAAAATAAAGTAAAATAAAAATCAGAAGCCCGATTCTCCAAAAGTTTGAATGTACTTACCGGTTTGATGTGATGTAGTAGGGGTGGAGGGTGAGGAGGATGCTGCCAGCCTGGAAAGGATGGACCTCTCAGACATCTGAAGTCGCTGGGCGACTGGAGGGATCCTTGCCAGTGTTGCTGGCAACCGGGATACATCAGACTTCATGTCAGACAGTAGCTCTTCCAACTGGTTCAGTACCTAATGGATATAAAACGAAGGCAATAGTTAATACGATGGCACACATTGAGTTCCAATATAATCAGAGTTAGTGACACTACACGTAGATCAATTTTTAAGCTAAATTCGATGGCTGGTGGGGCTAACAATCCTTCAATCTTCTTTATATTAATAAAGTAGTGTCTGTATGTGGGTACCTCCAAAACTTTTGAACGGATTCACCGATTTGCGCGATTCTTTTTTTAATATGACCAGCCACTTCCGGCGCAAAATACAGGCCACATCAAAATTGCGCAACCCCTTCTCAGTAAAGGGTGGGGGGTAGAAAAACTGGAAAATCCGTGTGTGGGCTCAAACGAAAGTCCACTAGGGGGTTTCAATTCCAGCTACCATAAAAAAGAACATCCCCTATACACGTTAAACATACCCTTAGGGATCTACCGTTTGCGAGTGAAGCGAGCAACATCTCCTACATGTTTCAATTGTAAAAGACCATCGCATGTACACAGCCACACCTTGCGAGCGAAGCGAGCAACTTGATGGGGGGCCCGGGGGGCTTGCCCCCCGGCTGGTTGCGGAGGCGAGCGAAGTGAGCCGGAGCGGCTGTGTAAGCCCTCCCGCCTAAATACGACTTGGGAACCTCCTTAATGCAGCCCAAGATCATAACTTTTTTTTCAATACACACATTGCAAAACGATCAAAACTTAACATTTCAATACTTGACCTTATTTATTGTAGGTTCATCAATTCAGGAAACATTATGGTAACTGATTTGAAAACAGATTTTGATTTTCATAATCACAGAATTAATATAAATTCATAGGATTTTGGGCATTGATAGCACGGTGGGGTCGAGAAAGTTTGTTCCCAGATAATTCAATATGTTTATATACAATAGCATATAACGTAGTTAGTGGCAGAGAGTCGAGCAAACCTTGTGAAGGACAGCGTTGGCAGGCTTGTTCCCAGCCAAACTCTCCTTGCTGAGGTGCTGGTGGGACTCAGCCAGACATTCGACTTCCGCGAATCTCGCGTTGAGGGACATAGCAGGATGGTTGGGGTCCTGTGTCAGGTTCAGATAAGCGGCTCTCCGAAGCTGCTCCTCGATGACCAATGCCTGCTCCAAAAGCTGAGGAAGAAAAAACAATATTTTAGAACACAATATCCCCAATGGACTATTTTATCAATTCAACTACGAGCTGCTTTCTATATGACATGTGCCATATATGACTGAACACAATAGGTACTATACTTCCTCAAATTCAAGCATGTCACGAGAAACCGTGAAAACTTGATTACCCGGGTGTAAACAGGCCTTCCAGGGCGACATTTGTGTTGTCATGATAATGGTGATGAGGGGGGACGGGGCTCGGAGCCTGGCGGCAAATAGGTACCTATTAAACACTTAACCAAAATCAGAAATTGGTGTAGTGGTAGGTACTTTGAATTTTAACCCAATTCGGTCAATACGTAGGTAAATATATTAGACCAATCGTGTGCGTGGTAGAATTATAACCATCCCTTTCCTAATTACATGTAGGAAGAACAACTGTTTTCAGCTTTGCCTCAAAAGTCACATTTTTATATGTTCCTATGAAACATCTAGTGTGAGCGTTGAGACAGACGGTATTGTACTAACTTTGATTTAGTACGTTCGTGTTTGCTATAAGTAGAATA
This sequence comes from Adelphocoris suturalis, assembly GCA_030762985.1. NCBI lineage: Eukaryota > Metazoa > Arthropoda > Insecta > Hemiptera > Miridae > Adelphocoris > Adelphocoris suturalis. The sequence goes on from CM061040.1 coordinate 81,611,014, forward strand.
ATTGCTATTAAATAATAAAATATTGCATATCGTTACACGTTAAAAGAGCGTTAGCAGGCTAGTAGACTTGGTATACTGATAAGGATTAAAATCCAGAATAGATTCTAAGGAACAAATGTAATTTCAGTGCTTACCTTGAACCTTCTGGCGAGGAATTTATTTTTGATTTCGAGGAAATTGCCTTTACCAACGTCCATTTTGAATGGTTCATTGATGATGGCGAAACGGATGTCGTTTTGGATGTCTTGCCAACGGCCATAACCATGCGTGACAATTCCTCCAAGCAGCCAGTAGTCATGCCTGAAAAGGGTTTGTTTTAGTGAAGATGCTTAAAAGGTACAAATGAAGAGTAAAATTTCAAGATAACAGGTTTAGTTTCAGAACTGAATGTTAATATAAACAAACTGATAGAGACTTCATTTATAACTTTTTTTTATGAAACATTTCATTTGGATGATGAATATACGATTTCAACATAATTTTCAAGGCAATTTGATTCATTACACGATAGCAACGATAATAATAATAGGAAGAAAATTATATGTGCTACAAATCCGATTCTGTCTTATCAAGCGAAGTCCTTTCTCTCGATACCACAACAGGAATATATGTTTCATTTGTCTACTTTCGTGGCACCCCAACCTCATTTTGGTTGCCGAATAAATACACTAATCGAAGCAATTGTAAGCTGTACTCTTTTGATTAAGAAAAGGTTTGTCGTAAAATGACACGGTTTTCAGATATAGGTATATAACAACCATTAACTGGAACTTTTCCAAAAGGTAGAATTTCCCGTGTAAGGACTTGAATATTTATGTATGGGTAGTCTACCACGAACCAAACAACAAATTTCCTGCAATAATTTGCGGACTGAACTTTTCTTTTAGGAGACTTGAATGCATTTTTTATGTTATTTTTATTTTTATTTATTTTATTTATTTTTTAATTTTTTTTGCTCAGCAAAAAATATAGTATATATTAAAAAAAACTATAGATGTTGCATAACACGTTTATAAAAACTGGAGGAATGTTGTTTAAAGAGATCGCACATAATTTATCTGAAGGTTTATAAGTTTGGGAGTGTGAAATCAAAAAACATTTGAATATTTAAGGCGAACAACCATTTAAGCTTTGAAAAACTGCCCTTTTCATACAAAAAGTTCTCACTAAGTCGTATATCACGACTGTCAGCCCAGATTGAGATTCATTTAGTTCAGAAATAATTTATCCAAGATCATCGTGGATGGAATATAACTAAACATTCTTTCAAAACTAGTAGTTTCGTAAATATTTGAGCCATTTTTGCGTCAACATTCAACGTGTTTACTGCGCCAGGTGAACATAAGATTTCTGTAGCCAGGAATTAAATTAATACTAAGCTCGGAAGTATTTGTGACCTATCTCTGTTATCTGATCACGAATAAATTCATTACTGACCTCCTATGCCAAATTTCGTACTCTCGTCCAGGTACCGCAGCCTTTTCTTCATTCTGCCATAAGGTGTGAAGTTCTGTGAAGCCACCATCAGCGATATTGAACATGAACTTTCTCTTTGACTTATCCTCTTCAAAATCAGGAATCTTGACCTTCTCTTCGTCCTCGGTCTTCTACAATAAAACGGGGAACATGAAACCGAAAGTTAGGAAAAAGGAGTTTTTATTGGATCATTCAACAGTAAAAGTAAACGAAATAGCAATACAGCAATTACAATAGGTATTCATTTGCATTGCCCAATGGAATATAATGATGGCTCAAAGTGAGATGTAATATAATTTTTTTTTTCAAGGTTTAAGCCGCATCTCAACCAGAAGGGTCATTAGTGGCATTGAACAAGGTGTCTAAAGGGACACTGAATGTGGCACGATTCTAAGGGGAGCCATGCTGCCATCCTTGACTAAAAAGGAGCGCCATCACGTACTCCACCGGCAACTCGGAGGGGAAAAAAATGAGGGGTACAGTGATGACCACTGTTCAGCCCCCAAAGTGGTTGAAAATAAAAATAAAGTAATACAACTAAGACTAGATGTAAAATAGGCTAATAACTATATACATGGTACTATTTACAATCAGCAAAGTGGAAAAAAAAAAAAAAAAAAAAAAAAAAACTACGACTAGATGAATATCACAGATCAAATATCTCAGCTTTTAGTAGAGCACAGTGGCTCTCAGGTACAGCAACAGGGATCGGACCTTGTCTGGTCCAGATAATACATCAACCCACTGAGGTGGCTGATGGATAGATCACCCTCACACCTCCCACACACTACATCTCAAGCTTCTTTAATAAGCAGGTGCCTGTGAGTAAGACGGGTATTTTGGCCTGACGATTACATTCCCGACTCACCTCCTTTTCTTCCTTCTCTTCTTTGATGGCTTCTTCCTTCTCCTTCACCTCGCCGTCTTTAACTTCCGTTTTCGTTTCTGATTTAACCTCTTCTTTCACTTCCGGTTTCTCAGCGTCGACTTCCATTGGTTCCTCTTTAGGTTTGGTATCTTCTGGCGTAGTCGATGAAAGCGATTCGGCTTCTTTAGTTTCCGATGCTGGAGGTTTCTCCACTGCTTCTGGGCCAGGCTCTGTCGAACTAAGAGCTTCGGCTGCGTCAGCCTTTTCGACCTAAGAAATAAATAAAATATAAATTCAAAATTAAGAAAAGAAATGAAAAATTCCACAATTTGATGTACGAAAAAACAAGACTTTAACAACCTGCAGTTTCTCCCAAGAACCCCTTGGAAGGAAAAGAACTAAATAAGAGTTAATCCAGAGTCGGTAGTTAACTGAAAAACAGTGGAGTGGCTGTTTAGCCAATCAGGAAGCATTACATAATCGAATGGGGCTTCGAACTAACAAGGTCCACCGATAGGAGGCGAAGGACCTAAGGAACATGGTGGCTGACATGATTTTCCCCTTGTTGATACCTAGCATCGCCCCTTTTCGCTCTACAATAGATTCCCCACACCATCAACCTCATCAGTACTGGTAAAAAATTGGAATTATATTATTAATAAAAAAAATTACTATAATAAAGAAACACACATAAACAAAATTAACCGAAAAAAAACTTGTGTCCGTCACGACTGCCCTTATAAGCAACAAAAGAAAAGCAAATCGGTAAAGTCCTTGCTTAGGCGCTGCACTCCACCTCGAGCTTCTCGTGTTTGGAGCCCCACTGCGATAAACTAGCAGAAGTCTGACTCATTCCTCGGGGAGGGCTCTATATCCCTGATATAGGTCCAATTGAAAACCATGATACTGGATTCATGTTAAGGTTTTCCGAGAGTTTAGTTTTAACCAACCTCAAAAGACGGCCTTCTCTAGATTATCACAGTTTTATCAACATTTTATGGATGGTAAAACAGCCACTCGACTGTTAAGGGTAACTACCAGTCCTGGATAACTCTGCTTTAGTTTTCTGTGGCTCAATGGACCCCAAAATAAACAAATCAGAGAGTACGTACAGGTTTTTCTGCTTCATCCGAGATCGATACAGTGGTTTCACCTTCAGATGTCAAAGGTTTCGCGTCATCAGATTTGACTGTAAGATCTTCTACTTTAGGTTTATCTTCTTTGTTGTCGATATCCTCAACTTGCTGGAAAGGTAGAACATGCTAAGTAAAATTGAAATAATTTCAAGTGGGATGAGGTGCCAAAGAGAAATTTATAACTGAAAAGATCAAGGAATCCCAAGTTCGGATCATATCAAAAAATTTATTAAAAGTTACATAAACCGTAGCAAACACATCAGTTTATTCAACTCATATAACTTAAACAACTAATTCTAAATTAATCATGAGCATTAATTATTCAACTAATTCTAAATTAATCATGAGCACTGCTTGGATAACTGTGTAACCAGCTGCTGGCCCAAAAACTGTAGATATCTTGGCAGAATTTGATCTCATACGTTTTCCTGAGTGAAGCCCAGAAAAAGTTGAAACCACTAGGCCATCGAGGTCAATTAATCAAACCCATTCGACCGTGAGACTTTTCACTCTCTGCACTCAATCATTGGCCTTACTCAACTGAATTGTGGGTAGGACGAATGACGGGTGTGGGCTTTTCAGTTGCTCGGTGGAAGAGAAAATTCTTGTCAAGTTACGTTACGTACGTTGGTACACAACATTTGGCAAGTACGGTATAACTCAACAAGCTAGGAAGTAAAGATGCTACATCAAGGAATGTGATGTTAATACAGTCTGGCTCAAGTGATTATGTATTAAACCTTTCGACCAGCGACGAGCACCTATACTTGCAAAAGCCAATTACCACCCAATGTGGCCCAGCAACAAGATAAATGGCAATGGTCGAGCAGCACCCCAGACCCGAGTATACATGGACGCCTAGTATACAGGACGAGTACAATCGCACCGTGTTTCTCACTACATTCCCACAATTTTCGTCCGATCTAGTGGCATACGTAGGTAGATTTTCAAACACGAGGGGGCTTCATAGAGTGCAGTGAAAAAATATTTCGGTGTTTAAGGAGTAATTACTTTTTTTTGTCTATGAAATAGAGATGTATGCTCGTGTTTGTGCATGTTTATTCTGATTTATTGCGTGTTATCTTTCTAAAATATGTGGAGCAAACGAGCTTATACGGAAAGGAGTTGCAAGAAATTGCTACCAACGATTTGAGTGATGAAGAGGAAGACTGGAACTTCTGAATATTATACACATGCTCCTTCAATTTGGTCAACAACCCAATGCACACAAAATGTGTTTTGCTGGTTTTGCACGTTGGTATTGTGCATATAAAAAAAAAGGACATCAATACCTACGCAAATCAGCGCGAAAAAAATAAAAAAATCATGTATTACAATTGGCAATTAAATACCTTCAAAACTTGATTGGATGTTGCTTTTGTTCACATTTTAAGCGTAATTGCGAAAATCTTAGCAAAATATAGAGGTTTTGATGATAAATTGAAAAGTTGGTGCATAAAAAGGCCCTTCAAAAAATGAAGGATGTTTCCATTTTCGTTTCCATGGATTCACACGACGCAAATAGTTTAATTGGGCGGATATCAAGAAGTGTAACGGCAAAGCAAAAGAAGGGGACCCGTCTGAACTTGTGTACACAGGCGTGTGGGCGCTAGGCACATGGTGTGCTAAGGCTCTCATTCTAACCAGTTGACTCAACTCAAAAGACAAAGCTCAACATGAGCTTCACACTTGTCTCTCAGTTGACCCTTACATTTTTTTAATTTTTCCTTCCGAAATTCGCTAAAAAGTGCAAAAAAGGTAAAAATTTAATAATTGAGTTATTTAGCATAAAAATGTTATTTAGAAAAATGTTTTTGCCATGGAACTGAGAGTTTGGGTACACACAATGTGCTCACCTTTCACAACAATCTAACATGAATATAATTAGAAAAAATCGCTGTTAGGGTACGTACTGCTGCATGACAGGAGGATTTGGAACGTGAAGTTGATTCTACTAGTAGCTTCGTGTGAATGAGTGCTGAAAAAGGTTCACACAGCACTCAACTGGTTTTCATTAAACTGCGTGCCTAGTTAAATCAACTTGTATCACCATGCGTGAAGGAGGTCTAACTCTCTGAAACATCCTGCGTAATTCACAACAAGATTGGCGTTGACCACCACCATAATGAAAATTATACCTGGGGGCACCAGAGGGTGTTTTAACCATTGTAGTGGCCACATAGCTCATTCAAAGATTATTTAAAAAAAAAACAGCAGGATGGACGCCTTCAGTTAAGTCATACTAATCGATAGTTTGCCCGGCCATGTTGACAGTACTGTGCACGGCCATCTTCACTTGCCAACCAGCTCGCGTAGCGAACAATTCGGATTTTTTCCCTGCAACATCACAAATTCAGTGCCCGTCCAGTTTTTCATGCAAAACTTGACAATGTTTCCCATTGGCATGTTTGTGTCAGTGAAAATTCTCTCGAGGGCTGGTTTTTCGTGCACAATTTTTTTCCATTCATGGAGACTCCTCTCCCTGTGCATCGAGTTCTCGCCAGAGATAGAATGATTTTGACGGAGAACAGCGGGAAAAAAATAACGGTTTTTTGCACAACAGACTGGGAAAAGTACTTTCCCTTGCATTCTTGCAGATGGGAGACTTAGCTCTCACTTGGGCAAGCGTGAGGGCACTTTTCAGAGGTTGACTCGGATGGGGATTTAAGGCGAGCAAAGTCGGAAGATTTTTTGGTTGTTGACCCTCCGGGAGAACTTTATTCGTGTTCCGAGTCGGAAAGGGATAGGAGTGAGTACAACGCCCAGGAGTACCCCCGGAACTAGACTTGGCAACTGGCTCTATCAGGTGAATCTGAGGTGAATCTGGTAGCTTTATAGGTTTTGACCCAGCTGAGGGAGATTCAGATGGGAATATGAACCTGGCTTTCCTCCAGACACTGGGGACTAACCCCCAGATTCAGCCACCCCCGCCTCCAGCTCTCCACCCAAGTCTTTCTGGGGTCTGGAAGCAACAATTTTTAATTCTCTGCATTCCAAATATCCAGCTCTGCCTAATTTACAGGCCTTGATCCCCTCCGAGGTTAACAAGCTCAATGCCACATCGATTTTCTCTGCATTCCGAATATCCAGCTATACCTAATTTGCAGGCCTTGATCCCCTCCGAGGTTAACACGCTCAATGCGACATCGATTTAGTGGGGGACATCAGTACCGGAAGACTTTTTTTTCTGATGAACGCCAAAAAATAATCGTTATGATATGTTATGCACGTAATGTATGCCCGTTTGCATTATTTTGCAATATTTTATGGTTTACGAGATTGTGCCTTAGTCAAGGCACTTAGCCAGTAACCTTTGGCGGCTTAGCCAACCTGCAGAACTTCGCTAGTTTTGGCGGCTGTGGTTCAACAGTTTATGGTCCATCATGCAGCAAAATACAGAATACGCAGGTATCTAAAAAGGTTTATAAAAATACAGAAAGATAATAAAGAATGATAATCTTGTAGGAGAATGTATAGCCGAGATGGTAGTAATAATGAGGAATTTCACGTGAAGGGAATTAGATTGGCTTATCATTCGTTTGGGAGCATTTTGAACTCGAAATGAGAAGAATAAAATGAGAAAAAGAAAAAGCGAACTTTGAGACTTTGAATGATAACCGAAAGTTTTCAACATTACAACGATGTTTTATAAGCCTCAAACTTAGAACAGTATGCGATTTAGTGGAGGTTAGGTAATCTAAAATAACTTTGTGAAACCCTGGAGCACGAAGATGAGGGGAAAATTAGTTTTAGAGTGAAACAACAGAGGGTGCCAGAGCTCCCAGAGTGCCTTCTGTAAGGCACCTAGCCACCCACAGCAGCCAACATTACCTTCTCTAAGGCACTTTGCACTGAATGTGTTAAATCCGGAGATTATCTCATCAGTGCTGGCAGAAGTGATCATGGTAGACCGTGTCTTAATGTTGATTCAACGGCAAATTTCAATTGTCCTGGCAACTTCAGGTCTTGGTATCACCACTGTATAAGACAAGGGAGATGAGGCAGCGAGGTTAATTTCAATAAACCAAAATTAACTGACCCATCCCCTCCCTTTATTCCCCAGATTTTACTGTGCAGTATAGGCAATTAAAAAGAGCGACCGTGGGTCCTTTCTTTCCTTAAGTTACGAAATTTGCCAAAAATATGAAAACACAGATTTGCAAAACGTTCTGATCAAGGCAATTAGAACTTACGGTTGGTTTGTCAGTAGGTGTAGGAGCGGGGCTTGGTGCAGCACTGGTTGCAGGAGTACCACTACTGCTGGCTGCTTCACCAATGCTTCCAGAAGGCTTGAGCTCTCCAAGCTCTTGTCGCTTCTTCAGGATCTCAGGCATTGAGTAATACCCATTGATATGCTCAAATTCTTGGACCTTGCAAACAGATTGTTCATATTACTGATAACAACAGCCACAACATAAGTTTTTGTGGAGCACTAGAGCATCAAAATGGTACTGTAAATAATTTGATTTCTCTTAGTACCAAATTAAAGTACTAACTTTTTTCCGTATGAGCGACATTACACCTATCCGCGTTAGGACATGTTGTCTTGATAGGCCCTCACGAGGCACACCATCAGCAAAAGTCTCAGCGTTGTCCGCACCTGGCTCACAAAGATGCCGCATGAAGAGGGAAACGTAGGCCTTGAAATGTTTTTCTGACTTTCCTCTGAGGTCTCTAACTAACCTAAGGGACATAGTTATTTTGATAAGGATACTAACTAAATATGTGAACTCCTCAAATACATAAATTATTGTTAAGCAAAAAATGAAAAAATAAAAATGAGAAAAAAATGAAAAAATAAAAATGAGAAAAAAATGAAAAAATAAAAATGAGAAAAAAATAAATAATCAGTTTTAGGCAATAAGAAAATTTGATTTGGCATTAAGAAAATTTATTATATATACAACTTTAGATTACGGAAGAACAAGGGATAAATCCCAAGATATTTATATACTATGCTGATGTCTTGACTAAATCTAAATGTTAAAAGGATTGAAATTGGAAAAGGAGCCTACGATTAAATCGAGCCGCTTGATTCGCTTCACACATTTCCAAAGCTCCTAGCGGATCGACTTGTAAACGAGAGACAAGAAACACATTGACCTTCAGCCAGAGCAATGGAATATGCAGTAAGTTACAGGAAGTGCAAGCAAATAAAAGTTTGTTCATGCGTCTGATCATAATATTTTCAGTATTAACAGTTATCGTAAGAGTGAACTGTTATTATTCGTTATGCCAAGCGTTTGAATGCAACGTGTTAGTAAGAAATAATGAAGGTATAGAGTTCCCCCCCTCACGCCTCGAATCAACATATATAGTACACTTACTAATAATATTGTTATATATGTGGGTCACAAAACTATTATTGAAATATACAACGAAAAGAAGTTGACCAATTAAACAGTTAAAAGGGGGAAACAACGTCAGAGCTGACAACTATGGTGATCAAGGTATATTCTGTACGTAAAAAACACTGACTAGTAATGGTGACACGGATTTCCGGAACAACATCGCAAAATTACTAGTTAGTAGATGAGTAAGATTTACCATTGCGAATTGAAAGCATCTTGAGGTGGCATTCCATACCGCATAATGGCATTGAGGAAAGCCTTTCGCTGTCTGGCGTTGAAGCCAAGGACCTAGGAAATCATAAAATTAGATTCAGTAATTGCATTCTTCCCATTGATAACTTTTTCCTTTAGAACAACAAACTAGTTTTTCAGTTACAAAGCAACGTACAAACAAAATTGTAAGAAATATTTGGAGAAAACTTACTTCGATGTTTCCACCAACTCTAGCAAGAAGTGGAGGCAGAGGTCGATCTTTCTCTTCCCTCCTTTCAGGCCTTCTCTTCTTCTTCATCGTACCATCTATAAAAAAATAGAATTGATTCAACAGGGATTTCTAAAATGATTTACTGAGACAACTACTACAGAAACATATTGAATAGACTGAAGTCACCATAAGCCAATAGCTTCATCCCAGGAGTCAACAGTAATTAACAGAAATGGACAGAGCCTGGGCAGTTTACCTAACTGACGTTCCCAGTGACTCCACTGCCCAACTTCCACTATTCCAGCTCTTCCAAGAGACAGGTTAAATTGACGGATTTTCAAGAATCAGTGGATGGAAATCGACTGATTAAAGGACAGCCTTTTAGATCTACTCAACCGAAACTTCTCAAACTGTTGCCATGTTGTTCCAAGCTCGTTTGTTCAGTCACACAATTGAAGTGGGTGTTGTGAACGTCGTTAACAATTTTTGACACCTCGTGGAACGAACCTAATGCTGCCAACTGTGGTATTTTCCAATTCCCGACTAAACTAAACTAAAATGTTTGGCATACATTGCTTTGCCAATACATTAATTAATTAATACATAGACTTTGGCAAATACTGGCATACATTGCTATGACTTGCCCTCAGTTCACAGAGTGTAAAAATGTATGATACCTACCATCATTCTTCTCATCAAAGTCATCATCTTCCTTATCATCATCTGAAAGAAAATTGAAGAGGTTAGATTGATTAGAGGAATGCAAGAGACATATCATGAGAGAGAAAAATAAATAATAATCCAACAACCTGATAATAACAAGTAGAGCCAAACAAGATTTGTCACAACATTATTATGTACGATTCAAGGTGTTTGAAAATGAATGCCAGCATTCAAATATGTGTAGCAACGTTATTTTTGAACTTAGTAGGAAAAAGTTGATCATAATTGAAAGAGGAGATTACATAGTTTGGTTTTGCTACCAAGGGATCACATAAGTGTTAACCAAGACGATGCTTTATCTGGTGATATCAAATATTGAACTTGGCGACGCCTCAACAGAGCGCTTTTTGTGACTCTACGATCTGTCTATGCTGACACCTTGACCGTTCATCAGTTTACGCGAAAAAAAAAAAAAAAAAAAAAAAAAAAAAAAAAAAAAAAACACGAACATCAGCCTCTGATCAGAATGATGTGTATAGATATTGGAGGTCTGGATGCTCTCATCTCAAATATAAAATAAATATCCTAAATCATTCCTTTAAGTAAAATAAAAATTAGTTAGACAAAAATAGATGTTTTCCTGATAAGCAAAGAAACCCGGGGGGGGGGGGGGGGGGGGGGGGGCTAATAAGCGATAGAGGTGTTGGTGTAAACAAATGGTCGAGCGTTTTTCATGTAGTGAAGTTCGGGAAACGTGACAAACGTGTCAAAACAACATTTCGGCATACTTCTTGGCGAATCTGCCTGATTGGCAAATTATTTTTTGGCATAGAGAGAGATTGAATATCGTAGCAACTAGCAGGTGGAGGAACTAAACAGGAGTCAACGGAGTACAAAAGGTGGTTTAAGTTACCGCAATTCCTACATTTATTTGGCAAAGGCAGGTTTTTCACAGGAAGCGAACGGGCGAACCTATGCGGATCATTGAAATTGAATCTTTGAGAAACGTAAGAAAACTCTTCTTTGATTCGACATTCAAATTAAGCCTTTTGAGATTGGTTGAAAGTAATGCTGATATTTTAGGATCAGGTCGATCAGTATTGTTTAACCCAAAATCTCGCCGCAACAACGAATTGTTGCGAGAAATAACAATCTAATCAGACTGAATAATCTATTAAGTATAGATTACACATTATTTTAAGTTAGGCACTCCCTCTATCTCTCTCCCCATACATTTTTTTCTCTCTCTCTTTTCCAAGTATACATCAATTTGATGATGTATTTTTCCCCACAGGATCCTTTCGTTTTCAGAAAATACGAGTGCAGCAAGCCTTTCTGAAGACTAAATTTATTTTCTTCAACCAGCTAGCTAATTGGTTTCAACTTCACGGCAGTAGCAGTTCACAATAGTTTGTCGAGTGCCCCACAAGTCCGCATTCCAAATGCAAACTAAAGTTGATGGCATCCCAGAAGCGCCAGTGGGTCTGGCATAGAATGAAGGAAGATAATAAATAAAATGTTACAAACCTGATGGAGCGGAGAAATCGGAATTGTAGTCGGACAGGTTTTCCTGCCAGTTGGAGTCATTCTCAGCTCTGGAGTCGACGATTCCACCGTCGTTGTAGTTGACCTTATAACGATAAGTCTACATATTAATCGTGCGGTTCACAGTCCTCACCACCCAGTATTATAAAGCTTTTCACATCATGAAGTAGCAACGATAATAATCCACATACTAAGCAAAATTTGTTCATTTTACTAAGAAAAATAAATTTAAAAAATGTAATAAGGTTTGAGTCGTGTTTCTAGAAGCAAAGGCTTCCTACTAATTTCTTACGAACGCCACTAAAAGAGATGTGCTTGTGAAGGTCTCACAATTTAGTGCTGGGATCTCTGGGTTATGAAATCCCGATAAAATAACGATAGGATGTTTTTAAAATAGTATTTAAAAAACATGGAGAAGGGCTGAACGCTCTGTGGTTGGGTGGGTAGAATTTGTAATTTCAGAAGGCTGGTATCACCTATCATTCACTCAGATTCTATTGGTGACTCTAACATCTATAATAGCAGATCTGATTTTTATAATAATGCCCGAAGGCAAAGGGAAGTATTTAATCAACCTAACAAGTTTTTCTGAGATTAACAAAATAACTGGGTCTTCACTACAACTGAAAAAATCTTTATAAATTAAGTAAATATATGATGTGATGTGTTGAGCTGGGTCGGTGCGGCGCTGAAATCTTGAGGTTCACCCACAAAATTTGTCGAAAAAAAAAAAAAAAAAAAAAAAAAAAAAAAAAAAAAAAACACGTTTTTTCAGCTTTACCCCCTCCATTCCTCCTCTTCCATCACGGAATTCAAAATTTCCAGAGTTAGTTGCACAACTAGACTAAAATTGGCATAGAACAATGAAAAAATCAGGAAAATCGGTTGAAAATTTTGGTCTGGGCAGCATCGACAAAATTAGTCTTTTACACACACACGGTTTTTTAGACGGATTTGGTCTTAGAATGGTCTGAAACGGATTGGCGTGCGGTTATTTTTTCTCATGCTTGGGTAGTCCCCCACTCCCTGGATCAATTCTAACAGGTGTCCCTTTTATTAACGAAGCCTTGCCTATAGCCTGTAAGACAGTTTCAGAGGGACGTCCTAAAAAAGCTGTTGGTGAACAATTATACCTAACACTACTTTGAAGGCAACATAATTCACAGCAATTCGTTAAACAGTATACGTCTAGTATATGGTATATCAAGTACAAAACATTCTGTAGTTATCTATAGTATTTTAAGGCAAAAACTCGTTCAAAACAATACTCTGGAATTCAAAGAAAATTAGGAAATTTCAACTTTTCAAAGGAGTTTTTATAAAATTTTCCGCAAATATTAATGGAATTTGACTACATTTTTCTGCATAATTTTGTGCGTACATTTTATATTGTTCTAGTTCGTTGTTGATAAACTTTTTTTTTGCTAACATTCTGCTGAAAAATATAAATTTAAAGATTTTCGGCCTTTTGTAATTTGAATCATAGAAACCGAGGTCGCACGAGCACTGACGAAAATGGCCGAGGTCGGAAATTTATCGCTCTGACCTCTGTGTCCACTAAGTCGATGGGACAGTGCGGAGTGTTTTTGCGCCACGCCCCGCCAAGCTCCAGAAGTTTGGAGAGCGAGCAGTCGAGAGCGGAAAATTTTCGGCCCATTGGCGCCGCGCCATGCTGTCGACCTAGTGGATGGACTGCCATTCATTTTCCATTATATTTCTAGAGAAAGATTTTGGCGTTGCGCCGCGCCGCTGCACTGACCCAGTGGACAACCAGCTTCATTAGTATGTATTTGATAATTAGAGGGTATTATGGTTCACTTAACCTTCCAAAACCAAAAGTATTGTATAACATTCTGGCAAGTAGTAGGTGAATTAGGAATACGTTGCTACTTGAATATTACGGGAGGTGAAGGACGTATCCTCAACAGAGGGAGGGCATCTATCTAGTTATAGCATACCTGTTTCCTGACTCTCTTCCCCTTTCCAAGGGTTCTAGACAGATCTTCCTGCTGTTGCTCATAATGGTGCCGGAGGAGTTTGACCCAATAAGCTGGATCTGTGTTCTCCGCTTCCTGTTTGATGACTTCGGTACTTTCCTCTTCATCCTACATAACATTAGTTTTCGAAATAACGCGAAGTAAAACATCTGATGTTGGATTTCAAGACGTAACTAGGTACCCAACTAATATTTAGGAGGGGGTCAGTTATACTCCAAGTACGAATAAATCAGTTCAAGACCCACCAATTTGCGTTAGGAGGAAGGTCTTTGAATAAAGGGCATCCTATCACAAGTAACAAAGTGCAATATTTCCCTTAAAACTATATTATCAATATCATCAAACAATGATGTTATCATAGTCATCTTGTAACACTGGAAGGACTTTGCAAATAAATAATTTCATTCATTCATGTTCTCATAGTCAAACAATACTATTATTGTCATCAAACAATTGTATTATCATCATCAAACAAACTATTGTACTAAGAGAAACGGAATGTCTCTTTCTTCTAGGACTTTTTTTACTGTTCAACATTGTACTTAAAGAAGCTGATGTTACATATGTACAATCTAAATGAGTTGCTTACCTCATCCTCTTCTTTAGTAACGTATGAAGCGACTTTGAACGAAGACAAGTACTCATTAGACCAGTTCTCTTTTTGTTCAATACCCATTTTGGTTCTGTCAAGCAGCTCTTCAACGGCTTTATCGTCATAATGGATAGCCTCGTCTTCTTTTCCCTGTGAATTAGGACCATAACAATAAAATCCAACGTAATAAAATGCAGTACAATATATAAATGATAAATATGAAACAATTTATTTATGTGCCTATACTATCTACTGAAATGTGGCACGGTTCCTTGTTGCACTGAACTTGATATTATTACAAGTTACAACTATGATGAAATACATAATCAAAATCTCCCTCAAGAAACTGTAGAGATTTTTATCTTATGTGTCTATTCACTGATGGTCCATGGTAGGTAGAATAGACGGTAGGGTTCACAACCGATTACCTTGGAGAAAACCTGCTGGCCGCTACGTCATCCGGTGAGCACTTAGTCAGGTAACCGTGCCCAACTCTTTCACTTTCTCACTCAGTATAGTTTATAGTTTACCTTCAGAGATGGGTGCAACAGCTGTTGCAAGTTCTCAAGACGAGTTATTTAAGCACTAATGAAGGCCATACCACCTATCCACTATGAACCAAAAGGAGGTTTGAAAGAACACCCCCCCCCCCCTTTAATCCCAGCCCCCTACCATCTACAGACCCGAATGTTCTCAGCTTTTGACGTAGTTGAGCTGGTCCTGCGACCCCAGAAAATTAAGCAGTAAATGTCATCAGATTATCATGGAAGGTGTTTTTTTTTAGCCCAGAGGGGAGGCGAGCTCATTATTTACAAGGACTGAAGAGGGTGGGAGAGAGGAGAGGGAGAGAGAGCTGCTCCAAACATTACTCCAATGGAACAGTGTAATGATGAAGCTGTACGTTTTAAGAGCATCCAAGTTTGAATTCACTTTGAAGAGTAATTAAGCCAATCAAGTGTTTTACCTCTTCTTCTTTGAACAGTTCTTCTGTGCCGAACCGGAGAATATCGTCCAACTCCTGTTTAGTAAAATTGGCCTGTTTTCCTCCCATACCGGGCCGGACGACTAAATGAGTCAGCATCATTTTTCTCTTTGCTACTTGCGTCACTCTTTCTTCAACTGAGTTACGAGTAACAAAACGGTAAATCATGACCTAAAAACAGAATAGGAACAAATTATTATACGAATATAAAAATTAACAAAATAAATATGTATAAGAATGGCAATGAGATTTTTTTGGTTTCATTCTAAGTCAGGATTTACCATTGATTGAGCCAGATGCTGTCAAGGAATCAGAAAGCGGAACATTCCTAAATAACGATCATTATATTCCCTATTAATTTATTACCTGCATTAGCAGAAGTAGAGAGTGGTAATGATATGCAAAACAATAAATAATGTTAATGATTGCTCTAGTTTTCAAGTTAAATTCAAAGGAAGAAAATACAATTCTAATTTTCACAATAAGAGACCAGAACTACCTAGTTTTTCATGAAATTGTCGTATTCGTGATTCCTGAAAAGTGTTAGAAAAGTGACGGCATACGTTCACCCAAGTGTCGCAAAATTGCAGCTGCTTAGCACTCCTTGATAAAAAAAACTATTTTCCTGGCTACTCCACTACCTTCTCGACTTGATTACTCCACCTACTCAGCTAGTGTTTCAGCGTTTTCGTTCAACATCGAACCATCCCTTTCATTTTCAGTTTTTTGAATAATCGAATACATTGAATAAATTCCTAACCTTTGAAAATTTTCAATTAGGACATTAATGAGGTCATCGCCATCATCATCTCCATCGATTTCGGTTGCAAAGTTTTCCTCCTCTAACACTAACAATAACGCCTCAATCGCTCTCTCATCCATACTTCCAACTGAATATAACTAACTGGAAAAAAAAAAAAAAAAAACGGCCCTTTGGGCCTCTGCCCTGGTTGCTTTCCGCTTTGAGCCTTCGGCTAAATTGCAGAAACATGGAACATGCTTTCTTCCCGCCAATTCGTGAATGTAGATAAATTTAAAACTACGACATAAATGTTTTACTAATCGAAATCAGAACACAGTAGTAGGGTAGGTAATTTTTACTATGACCAAGATTAACTTCTCAACCAAGTGACAACAAAACAAGCAACATTGCTTAATATATACATTTATAACATAAATAAATATAAAACTACGACAAGAATAGAAGAACAAGTACAATAGAAATGCGTGATAAACGAGAGCTTTCCAACGAGTGGACAACGATTTTTGTCCGATGAAAACTGAAGAAGTTTCATTTCCCCAGCATCAAAAGAAAAAATTTCGTGACACATCCGCGTAATGTTTTTCGCTAGTTAGTCCAAGGCTAAAAACAAGCAACGGAATGAAAGTAGGAGATTTTGATTTCAAAATTTCAAATAGTAATCGAGCTCAGAGAATGACGTATCCATAATTGGCTTTTCATTGTTTGATCCCAGTATAGCTCTATCAACCTATTACTCTCCGGTTCATTTTGAATTGTGTGGTAAAACAATACAAGCCATAAAAATATCCAGGAAGTGCAAATAAGAATTGGAAAAGTTAAAAATATCGAAAAACTAAGAGCTGGTTGGCTGGCATAGGAGTTATTCGGGAAATTTGCGTTGCCGTTCAAGGACTGGTTATGGAGCATTAGTTAGAGACGGACAATTTATTTATTGGAGTAGCTCGGTATAGGAGTGCTAAGGGCTAATGAAGTGAAAATCCCGCAACTACCCTCAATTTTGTGTGAAATAAAGAAGAATTAAATAGGAAATTGATAGGAAGAGTGATATGAATATTCAAGAATATTCACATCCGCACAAGCACAGACACTATAATGGTCTAACGGCGAAGAAAGTTATAGAAATTCTTATAGGAGCGAAACTAGCATTGTTCTTGGGAATACAATCAAAATCTGCAAGTTATATATATATACTTAATAGGCAGAATAAGATTTTAGCATAAAATTAGATCTTTCCAACGATTTGTGAACAGTTACTATAGGATGATAACTGACAGAGTCACATTTCCTAGGAAACGTCTCCTTTGTTATAGAAAATCATTGAAAAAAAAAGCCTACCAACCTTTTGTTTATGGAATAGCCTAGCAACTAATGTAGATATGAAACCAAAAGTGAAGGTCTTTTGGCGATGAACCTGTTGCTTTCTTTTTCATAGTATGTACTTATTTTTGACAGACCTTCCCAAGCCTATGGCATATTATCCATGTCAAAATGACCTTGTGCATTGGTAAATCTTCAGGTGGGAAGTTCTTTTCAAATAGTTGACATGTTGACTGCTTTTAAGACCCAAAATCGTAAACCAGGTAAACTTCCAACACACCGGCGCCACTGACACAAAATGGGTCTAGGTAGATAGGTAGTATCCCTTTGAAGGATTAGCAACACTACTCTGAACTTTTTTACCAGATCACGAGACCCAAAGTGGGTCTAAGGTAGATAACATAACTTCTGAGTGGATCAACTGCTCTGAGCGAGTTTTTAACATACTAAAACCTCTATAACGCTTTTCGAGTAATTCAACATCCTACATCACTGATTACGAACTTTTGTGTGCCGATCCCTTACTAGAGGGTAGACACATTTTAGGTCTTTCTGAATTTGCATTTTTTTCACTTAAATCAGAGAAAATTAACCTTTTTATAGCGTCATTAGACTTAAAGCAATGTCCTTGAGATAATAAAGAAAAAATAAAATAAAAATTTGGCGAGGGTAAAATGGATTCATCATTTTAGGCTTGGTAGATTACTTGACGATAATTAATCATAATAGTCTACGTATTTATGATAAACACAATTCTGGAAAAAACGTGGTATATACCTTGTTTGCCTGACCAATACGATGGGCTCTTGAGAAGGCCTGTATGTCGTTATGGGGGTTCCAATCCGAATCATAGATGATGACAGTATCTGCTGTGGCCAAGTTGATACCAAGACCACCAGCTCTGCAAAGGAAAGATAATTATGAACTTTATCTGAGAATATAAAAGTTAATTCAAAAGATGTTTATCGACTGCTTTGCAGGGTGTACCTTGTGGAAAGCAGGAAGACAAACTGGGGAGCACCCGGGGCATTGAACCTGTCAATGGCTTCTTGCCTAAGACTACCAGTAATGGAACCGTCAATTCTTTCATATTTGTAACCCTCCCCATCCAAATAATCTTCCAATATATCCAACATTTTTGTCATTTGTGAAAATATGAGCACCCTGTGCCCTTCATCTTTAAGTTTCTTCAACATTCGGGAAAGAAGGACTAGCTTGCCAGAAGCTTTGATCAGACCTGAAATGCGAAAAAGAAGTGTGATAATAGACGATAATTGAACCATCCGAGAGCTTACTCAACGACATGAAAGCAATTTCACAACAATGAAATAATGACTTGACACCTTTTAGAATCAGCGTCTTTGTTATTCCGTATTGAGCTAATGGCCTCAAAAAGTAGTGCAAATAACACGTACAAGTAGATAACACAAACTGTTCTTTGAATATGTCAACAATCAAACAAGATATTTCATACCTTGCAGATCATATGCACCATTGGGTCCCAAGGCGGCTTCCTGAGCAGCAGCTGGAAACAAATATGGATGGTTGCAACATTTTTTTAGATCCATCATTATGTTGAGGAGCGACACTTGCTGGCCACCGCCTTTGGGGTTCAGGGCTTCAAAGTTCCTAGTCAGAATGTATTTGTAGTACTTCTTTTGCATGGGAGACAACTCTACTCGAACGATGAATTCGGACTTCGATGGCATGTTCTAGACAAAACAAACGTCATGAGATAAAACGTATATGGCCGTGGCGATTCAGTATTTCCCAGTTCTGGGAAAATGCAATAGAAATTACTCAATTTCATATCATACCTTGAGCACATCAGCTTTAAGTCGTCGGAGCATGTGAGGTCCAAGGAGTTCATGAAGCCTTTTCACTTGCTCTTCCTTCGAAATATCGGCAAATTCTGCTTGGAAATTTGACAACTCATTGAATTTGTCAGGCGTCAAGAAATTCAGTAGGTGGAACAGCTCCTCTAAGTTATTTTGGAGTGGAGTACCCGTCAAAAGAAGTTTGTAAATGATATTGTAAGCAGCGAGTATTCGGAAGAACTAAAAACCACCAAGAAGTTATAAGAACAATAAAATGAATCATTGATTAAACATTGGTATACAGGTTAAATGATAGTAAATTGATAAAAACCGCAACTGAATATCTTACCTTGCTCTGGTTGCTCTTGAGACGATGAGCTTCATCGACTACCAGGACTTGCCACTCAATGGAACTAAGGGTAGCGTTGTCGATTGAGATCAGCTCGTAAGAAGTGAGCAAAACGTGGAATTTGACGTTTCCACCACGTAGCTTACCAGCTTTAGGACCCCCACGAATGGCTCCTTCGTCAAATGAAAATTCGTGTTCCCGGGCTACAGCTCGAGAATCTTTATCACCAACGTATGTAACAACATAGAAATCAGGGGCCCAAAGTTCGAACTCTCGCTCCCAATTAATTATAGTTGATAGGGGAACACTGATCTAAAAACAAGACATGATAGTGAGTAAATAATGAGTACATTGAATAATGCGCATAATAAATATATAAAACATATTGCAGTTCTCAGTTTCTGAGGTATGACAAAACTCATTGAAATGGGGTACTACAGTAAAACGATTCAACATTATTTGTCATACTATTTTTTCTAATGAAAATTAATCGTACTCACTAGGAATGGTCCTTTGCAATGGCCTTCTTTGTAGAGAGAGTACAGGAATGTGATAGTTTGAATAGTTTTTCCGAGACCCATCTCATCGGCCAGGATGGTATCAGTGCCTTGGCCCCAAGAGTACCTAAAGGATACATAATATTAACACTCTGAAGAAAATCCTTGCAGATTTAGGGTGAACAGATACTGTGATTTAACCAAAATATGGACATCAGAATCAAAATTTTGATGTACACATTTGAGGAGACTGTGTATACGACACTTGCTGTATATTATCGTCCATTGTAATATACATTGTTCCGTGTTCTGTTTGTGCTTTCTGACCTAAAAGAATACATACAGCAGACCTAAAGAAAATAATAGTCTCACTTTATTTAAAATATGCAACAATATTACCTACTATAAATGCCAAATGGTGTATGGACAAATCAATGATATTAGAACTCGATATGACGTTGATTCGTCATTTTACAACTCAGTTCATGGCCCGAATGATCCATTTGTTGAAGGGCAAAATCATGCCATAGGAAGAAATCCGATTGATAACTAATTCCAGCTCACTTTGTATTCAAGTTCAAATTCCAAAGCTACATTCACTTAAGGTATCTTACATGAAATTAAGATAGGATAGGGGACAGCCCCCTTTTTCCTTCCACCTCCCCACGAAGTGGGTGAAAGAAAGGTAGGCAAGCGGGCAGGAAAGTGGACGTGTGGAAATAAATATTATGGAGGATGGTAGGTATACGTCCAATGCACACAGCGTTTTTCGCTGAGAGCAGTCACGGCGTGTCCCGTTCTGTGCATGGCCCAGGCTGTAACCACTCCATCTCATCTAGTCCTCTACTCCCCATTCATAAAGGCAGAAGCGAAAAAATATGATCTGCGGCTCCTCTCTCCCCTCTCCCGTCCCGAGCGAGGACTTCAACGAATGGTTTTTTATTCTACCAACATGTCCAATGATATTTGTATTCAATCTAAAAACATTAACACATTACCTCAACCAATTCAGGCCTTCTAACTGGTAAGGGTGGAGACAAAGGCCAAGACTGTCAATATACTCCGGCTGTTTGTCAAGCTTCTTTTTCAAATCAGAGATCGGCTTATCAGGTGGAGGAACAAAAAGTCTGGAACACAAATATCAACGATGAAAAAATTTTTGAACATCAAAATGAATATTTGATGTTAATTTTTTTTTTAATTTGTATAATTACCATGTATTCAACTAAGAATTGTTCAATGGTAACTATCGATGAACTTACTCGCCAGGTTTAGCTGATTCTTCGTCATCTCCTTTGGATTTAGACTTCTTTCCTTTCCCTTTCTTACTCTTCTTACTTCCTTCATTCATATAATAAGACCGCATTTCCTGAAAGCAAAGCCCAATTGGTTGGTGCAATAAAATATTCAAAATTTCAGAGACCAGATAAGTACATGACTCCCATACACATCACACCTTAGAGACCAACCCTTCAGTCCTGGGTGATGTGATGTAGTAGTTAGTAGGTACTAAATCATTTTGAAAATTAAAAAGTATAGACTGGTAAAAAAACTGCTAGAGGGGACTTACGTGGTAATATTCTATGGCTCTCTTAAGACCAAGTATCTCTTCATTTTCATCTTCCCAAGTAGCTTGATCATAGTTCAAATCTCGCCACTTGACTAAGTAAATGTTACTGCCGTCTCTGGTTTGTCTATGATTGATGACTCTCTGCACGATTAGCCATTCTGGTTTGATACCATACCTAAAATTACAATTACGATCAATGACAACTTCAACAAAATGAGCTTATACGACGATAATTCAAACTTCAATACAACTTTACTAATGCTATAGGAAACGAAATATCTGTGTCATTTATTTAACTAGATTTTTAAGAAAAGATTGGGAAAAGAAAGTGAGAGAGAGAGAGAGAGAGAGAGAGAAAAACAATGAATTTGTTTTTGTTTTTTGCAATCGTATAATCCAAATGTAAGAAGCCTGTAGATCTACAGAATTTAGTTTTAGTAGTACTTTCGATTTAGAAGTACTTTTAGTTATTTTTATTATTTTCGCATTATTTTGCCAATACGTTGTTGTTCTTCCATAGTCAGTTGTGCAGGTATTCCATTCATGAACTAACAATACATTGATTGAAAAACAAAACTATGGGTCTCTTAGTTTTTAATTTACTTTAAAATGTCTTTACTTCAAACGACTCTGTCATACGCATACACAATCTACTCTAACATTGTTTTGGTTTGGGTATTGTTTTCAATAACAAACCAGAGAAATCGAAAAAAAAAAAAAAAAAAAAAAAAGTTTAACCCTTTCTTAAAATTTATTGGTTTCAAGATCAGTGCACCCAAATGTGGTATTAAAAAATAATATACTGCCGTAAACAAGACTTAAAAAAATTATAACTAAGGCTTTCAATACTAAAAAATCATAATAAAGGAAACTTTCAAAGTAATACTTAATAATCATTTTTTTTTTAGAGATTTTATTTAAAAAAATATATATACATATATACATATATATATATATATATATATATATGAACACTACGTTTATCTGTTCTCTCCTCCAAAGAGCTCGATGTTTGGAAGAAAAAAGAATGTCAACAGGTGTGTGCTACTAGGTATAAATTAAACAAAAATCACCGTATAAAATATGATGAGCGTCGAGTCGAATCAGCTGATAAAATTAAATGGAATTTTAACTCAAGAAATTAAATTTATATATAAATTTTGTTATTTATAATGGGCTAGCGAAACCTCTATCTAGTTGTACTTGGATTTTGATGAACCATATACTCTGTTGTAATAAATAGGCCTTTGTGTAGTAATTTGATTTTTCCCCAAATTCTATGAATCATGAAACGTAATCTAACAATATTTGGGAGTGAGGGAGTGGAGTTAGATTTTTCCTTCGTCGATTATAAAGGTTCATTACTGAAAATAGCTAACTAAAAGTCGCTAACGGTTTGCGAGCACCCCCCAGAAAGTTAGCGTGCCAATCAAGAACAACTTCAAGTACAAACATGGCGATCACAAAACCAGCCTGCATATCTACACTCAGTTTAATGGTTTGCCAGCAAATCCTGTAGCATGCCATCACTTGAAAAACACTTTTGAAGTCAAAATGAAAAATAATGGCCGGGTTACTCATCCCTTCAAGGTGTTGGGAACAAACAAATGGTAAGGAGTATTACTTGTAGTATTTAGCTTCGAGCTCGTCGTCATTAACATTAGCTTCGCGAATCCTCTTCATTCTATTGTCAGCTTCGTCTAGGGGCTCCTCCAGCTTCGGTGGTTCGTCCATGTCATACTTCCTCATATACGAACGGATCATCATTGTGTGATACACATCCATTTGAAGCTCGGATACCCAGTCACAATGCCAGTAGCTCATGTCATGCCACTTGACAAAGTATTCTCTAAGGCGAGGACGAGGTTTCTTTTTGGCTGCCTCTGGCAGTTGTTCTTCAGGGATGGTGTTCTCAACCCATCGCCACGTGAGGATTTTGGCGACCTTTCCACGGAGAGGTTTAGCCTGCCACAGAATAGACGGTTGTACCAGTGAAAATAATCACATTCATACATCAAGCAAGGATTTTGAAGATGAGACAAATAGCAATGTTCCAATAATAGAACTTTGGCGATTAAACGTATAGAGGATCGAGGAGTTACTCAATGAGAGGATCAGTGCAAACACCTAATTTAGTTTCATTTGCAAGGGGTTCTGTTAATCCACTTAGGTAAGAAAGTATCATAACAATCTCAATTATGAGTAACTAGCACCAACATGAAATTTCGATAATCAAATTTTTACTATGAACAAACTGGCCAGGAGAATGCTATAATTAAGAAGTCATTAAAATATAAAGAATATGATATTTGTGAGGGTTCGACATTGTATTAATCAACTTGTGATGACCGTGCGTGTGATGAAATGTTTTGCTTTTGGTGAGAATGTTAGATTGACAAGGAACTAAAACTAGAGAATAAGGAACTTTCTAATGCTTCAACATTGAAACATATTAATATGAATACCACGCTCTAACATAAGGATATGTCAAAGATTTCATCAGATCAGCGATGTTTGTGGAAAAAAATGAATATAACCATAACAAACATGTTATCCAATTCCGTCCATATTCATCATAATTATCTCTCTAAAATGAACACAATATGTACACTCCCAGAAAATGAAAGTTTGAAAAACTTGCTCAAGCCATCAATTAGTACGAAATACGACCTTAAATAAAATATAACGTTTACATTTCATCAGCATCTAATCAGACAGAAAACACGTCAGGTTCTTTCAAATCGTCCTCGTGTTTTTCGTTTCTTCCTGTTGAGGTTTTCATTTGAGAGACGACAGATTCAATTCAGATGGAATCACTAGTACGTCGATTCACTTTCGAATCATTCCAAATAACTTCCATCGTAGATAATCAAATCAATTGTATAACCACAAATTTTCATAAACCAGCAAGGCAATACGAACTACATGACAATACGTTGAAAGACGTTGGTCGGCTACTCAAACATATCGTTCACCTAAATTATTAATTTATTCGTCTATTAAGGAAACATGAAGATTAATAATTGTTGCTTCAATAGTTAAATCGATGAAACGGATGAAAAAGCACAGAAAATCTAGCTTAAACAAGCAACAATTCAGCAATTCGAGCTGATGCAGGCGTTTTTTAGAACTCAGAAATGCGAGTTACTAATTTTTACAAAACCAATGGAGGGTTGAAAATAAATGTTTCCAAATGAGCGAGAGTATGGAATATGAATGAATAATATACGAGTATATTACGCATAAATGCAGATCAACATTAAATAAAACAATAAAATCATCCATTATAACCAACCTAATAAAGAATCAGGCTGGGTTATCTCGACCACTGAGTTAAATGTAAAATGTTTCGGGTTTCTCGAGGACCTACCCTTGAGAAACCCGAAACATTTTACTAATAAAGAATGGTTGTGAGTTGTAGCTCGAACTCATCAGTTGGATGACGAACCTAATCAACACAAATTTACTATTAAAAGACTTACAGAACAGCGAGGACACTTCCAATCTCCGTCTGGAACATCAAGTAGTGGAGGATTGAGACAGAAAGTATGGTAGGCTGAGGGACACGAATCACAGCACAGAAGTTCACCACCATCCTTACATACCCTAGAAATCAATAAAAACAATTAACAAGCATTTTTTTTTTTTTTTAAATTGATAAAAATTATTTTGACAGAGTCAACGTTTCTCTCTTTATTCCTTCTTAAATCTTCACTAATCCTTTAACAGCGGTCAACAATTTCAAACGTTTCAGCTGATGCCGGACCAGTTCAGGTAAAGCAGATGCCTACAACTTCCTTAAGGGCAGAGAGACGCCCGTATTTTGGCAACTTGAATTTTCATTAGACTTCTTTTCCGATTTGGGTTTGGACTATCATGTTGTTTTTCTGCCAACACTTCGGTAACTAACTTTTGAAATAATTACAACTTCCTACGCAAAACCACTTCACAAGAACACACCGATTGGCAAATTACCATTCCTTCATTAAATATTGTAATGAACTCAGGCCGCCCCAGAGGTGCAATGGGGGTCTAAATCCACACTCATAAATAGAGAGGGTTGAGACAGAACCATAAGAGATACAACTCGTACTAATAGCATATATATGGGTTTTTTCGGACACGTAGTTCCGAACCAGTTCGGAATTCATCTAGTTCGGAATCGAACTGCAAAGGGAGGGGATGGGAACTCCCAGTCCGAACGCCATTTCGTGTAGTTCGGAATTGATAACCTGATAGCCTCTCCGTCTTTTTCCCAAAACGTGGTTACATGTTTGTAATTTGTGTTATAAAAACTATAACTCAATATTTTTGTTATACTTTATCAGGTCCGTTAACCGCCTGTTAATGTTTATGAGGCCTGTTAGTATCTTGTGATACTATATTTAAGCAGCAATACCTAAATTGTTATTCAATAAAATGATTTGAATTTAACTGCGTACTTTCATGTTCAATGTATTTCCGCCCAAGGTTTGACTTTGATGTGTTTTGAAAATGGCTACTGAACACATAAATCTGAACTAAACCTCTTTATCATTAGTTGAGAGTTGCCCTGTCAGGAACTGAACTTGACCTCGGTGACCTCGGATCCAGTGACCGGACCTATGAATTTCATTGATATCCCTCGAGCCATTTTGGAGAATAGACGAGAGAATTGGAAAAAAGAGAATTTAGGAGAAAAAAGTGCTAAAACCGATTATCCCCCCCCCCCCATTGGCCATTTAAGAACTTTTTTGCTAATTAAGTACCTACCAGTCTTACGGGATGAGGGGAACTGAATATAATTTGCACCCAGAAGAAGAATAACTCCTATGAATTTCATCAAAATCCCTCGAGGCGTTTAAGAGAAAAGGCAACAACTGCTAAAAAAGACGTTTTTTCACATACTTCGATTTGTTAACCCTAAAATAATAACTTTAGGCTATTTTAAGTAGGGGTATAGTAACCCATCTCTAGAATCTGAATGTTTTTAAGTCGTACTGTAAGGTTGCAATCGTGTACCTACACGAGTTACTTACAGTTGTATGAAACGTTAAGGGCAAGATAAATTGGAAAGACATCAGATAAAAATGTGAGCGCAAGAACGTGAATTAAGAAGGCTGATGACAACTTGAAAGTTTGGCGGGAGGTACGTGCATACGGGGCGGGGCCAAGCTTGTTTACTGCGCATGTCTAGAACTATTAGTTCTGGAAAAAATACAGAACTGGTAGAACTGGTTCGAAACGGTAACGAACTACTACGTCCGAACAACGAACTGCTAGTTCTAGGTCTTCCAGAACTGGTTCTCGTGTTGTCCGAACAGCCAAAAGTGGGCGTGTGCAGTTACGAACGGTTACGAACTACGTGTCCAAACAAACCCTATGCTACGTTCGGAGAAGATAGGTTTTCCAGTTCTAGGATCACCCATCCATCGCCAAACGCAGGCTTTCGAAAACATGGGAAAAAGCGCCCGACGCCCGTTGAAAAACAACGGAGCGACGGCAGCGCGTTCCCTTGGATCTCGCGGGAACTGTCACAATATCATGAATAACAACTGAAAACACCATTTATGACGGTCATGTCTATACACTAGACAACAAACTAAGCATTGGAAGTTGAATAAGAAGTTCAAAAGGTTTATTGTTTACATGTATCTAGTAAGTTAGTAGGTGTTGGTACTGGGTTGGCGGAAGTGGGTTTCACGTTGCTATTAAAAGTATTCAAGTAGTATTTTATTTTGGATTTTCATAGAAATGATCAAACTAGATTTGATTGTACATAAATTACGACAACCCTTCCTCACACCCTCATAATGTTTGAGCTGTGGGGGTCCACTAAGTGGTTGGATGGGGATCCCTCATAAACCCTCATAAGGTTTGAGTTGTGGGAGTCCACCAAGCAATTAGATGGAATCCCTCAGGTGTGGATAAAGTGGTAGGTGCAGAGACACCTTCTCTGTGCCGGGCCAGCGACCATTCTGGCCTTAATGGAGGAGTGCTGGTTGGCGCTTTCTCCAGTAAATGGTACCGCGGGCGGGGGGAGCCCCAGGCTACCGGTGCATAGACTTTGTCGAAGCACCACCTGCCTGCCCCCCAGTTGAGGTGGCTTCGCGGGGGCAGTGGTTTTATCACCCCTAACATGCAGTCAATTCTGCAGATGAGGGGGAGAGGTTCGTGGGAGTTGACTCGCGGGGGTGAGTCTCCTTCCACGAACCTCGGCATTTGGAGTTATGTGGATTTCCATAAACTCGGGTACCAACCTGCTTAGTTGGTAATGTGTGCTAGAACACATGCCTCTACCCGTAGGTCAATACGGGTACTTGGCAGATGTCAAGGACATTGACTGGGTGTGCAGTCTCCTCTCAGGAGGATCTTGCCGGCTTGTCTGGGGGGAGACCACAAGGCATGACTGCCTAAGGACTCCTTAAACACGACTTCCATTCTTTGGAAGGAGATATTGGATTCTTCTGTACATAAATTACGCAAAATGCACAACCTATTCTCATAATTTCACTGAAGGAGAACAGCTTTAAATGCTCAGCATATACATAATATTGTGTGGTTTCTAAGAAGCATTTGTGCACTTTTTCCACAAAGTTTATAAATTAAAACATCCTCACACTATAAATGCAACGATTTTGCAAAATTTCCAAGCATTTATTCCACTTCAAATGCGCCTGTAACCCTGGGAATAGCAGATCATGCAAGTATGTACCTAGTAGCAGTCTCGGTTTTCTGGTAGGAACCTACCTATTCTTAATTATATAATAAAAGTGTAGTGTATAGAAATGATAGGAATGTACTAAATTTACAAATGTGGGATTTTGGTTCGGCAGAAACCCCGTGTTCTAGTTAGCACCAGGAGTTTTGTAATGTCTGTTCAGGAAACAAACGAGGGGCTCTTGTGCTCAGGTCGATTTTTTAAATCTCAATTCGCTCGATTTCGTATAGCCTGTCATATTCCTTAACCAGTGTGTGTGTGTGTGTGTAACTAAACCATAGTAATGATTTCAAGTATTTCTTTGCTGTCCTCAATTGATATTATTTGTAGGCATCGTTGATGTGATGATACTTCCCATCCCATTTGGTGTCCACCCGCTAATGTACTTCAAAATAAGAATATATTGCCAAGATGGTTTAGGGGAAAACCATTCCAATTAATAAGAGGCATACGGCATTAAACAAGTTTAGTAAAACCAGTTTCAAGATTAAAAAAAAAAAAAAAAAAAAAAAAAAAAAAGTTGGAAAACAAACCGGCAAAACTCTTGATGCACGTCATCTTCTTTTTCCTGAACACCTTCTCCTTCGCAGTGAGGGCAGGACCACTTGCCTTCAGGCGTATCTTCGAGTTCTGGGTCCAGACACACAAGATGGTATGCACGAGGGCAAGTGTCACACAGGATGATTTCACCACCTTGCTGACACACCTCGCAGTAATCCTGGTGATCCGTCTGTGAAAAAACACAAAACACGGGTTTTTCAGCATTTGAAAAACGTTGGTAAAAATCAATAGAAGTAGGAAATTAAAATAATACGGTCGACACACAGTCCTACGCCCATTAGTGTACAGCTAAATAATCTCAATTCCCAAATCAACAATGTCACTAAAGCCGACAGTACCTATACTAGAGATCCTACTCATCATTCTGTTATCCCAGTAACAGCATGATTCAACAGAGTTTACCTTTTCCAAACCCTTTATTATATGGCCACAAAATGGGGCTGCGGATATGAGAAGCTCGAGGTAAAGCGCAGCACGTGAACGTGAACCTCACTGATTAGCTCTTTCTACTTGCGAAAACTAAGAACGTGGCTCAGTGTTGTCTTTCTTTCCGTTTTTTTTTTTTTTTCTACTCAAATTTTGTAATACGATGGAGTTTTAATTTACTGGAGACGTGTAATAGTGAAAATTCTTTGGCTTAAAAAGCTAACCTTTGGAAAAGGTTACAAAAAAAAAAAAAAAAAAAAAAAAAAAACAAAAAAAAAAAATTCAGACACCATTTTTTTTACTCACAGGCTCAAGTATATCTTAGGGGCTGAGTGACCCGAGAACCAATGGTTACAAGTGTTTTGATGAAGGATAGAAAAGTAATTAAGTAAGGAGCTGACGAAAATAATTTCTTTGCCTGAATAAGTTTTCGGTATTCGGAAGATTCAGATCGAGGTTATGATCCTCCCCCACATCCCTTGGTCCAAATGAATTTCGTTCTCAGAATTTGGAAGTCGTTGTTCCTTCCTCCTTTAAGTAAAGCATCATCATCACTGATGTTTCAAGTATCAAACATTAGGTAAATATTCTGCCTCACAAATATTCAAGCAGCATCAAATAATCACGACTTCAAATGAAAAGTGTTCGCACCGTTCTCAGGGAACAACCAAAGTGATGAATACATCTATACAATTATGTCAATGCCATTATTATTTCCAACTGTACAATCAGTTCGTCAGAACCAATCAAATCGTGCTCTCATATAATTTTTCGACGTCAGAGGAAAAATGATGGAAAGTTAACACGAATTTCAACTTTACATCTAGGTTGAGGATGTTTCGCGCCATTTCCCTGACCATTGGGTCCCGAATTCAGACTAGGAACAAACACGTTTGATCTGCTGCCAGATCAGTTCGGATTGGGGATTGCCAGATTGGGAAATGCGGTTCCAATGTAAGCGCCTACCATAAAATACTGACGAGTGGTTTCCTTATGACGGTCAGGAGTCATTGGATTGGTTCGGATCGAGAGACTTCAAGATCCATTGTAGGTACACCCTTATATATTTCTTCTTGTCTATCATAATTTAACTTGTTCTACCTCCAAACTAGCACACAATCTGACACTCCAGACTCAAGCGTAGAGGGCTGATGCCAACAATAACTAACTTTAAACATCGATTGGCCCTGAATGTATACACTCTCGCTTCATCTGTTCCTCCCAGCCAATAGGAGACAACAAACAAAGCACCTGCTTTCTGATTGACGATTCATGACAGTGTTGGGTGTGGATAGTGTCTAAATTCTGCCAGAGAAATTAAACAACAGACGTGCGATGACTGCTTCAGCTCAAAGGCCTATCCTCCAGAGGTAGAACAAAGGGATGTTTGCAAGCAGAGTATGGATGCCAATTGCCAAGCCCTCCTGATATCTGCATGTGGTAAATAATCAGTCAGCGTCTACGTTCATCATATGCTGTCAGTCGACCATACTACAACTATCAACTCAGGGTGAGATCAAGTCAAGTCCCCATTTTTCTGCTGGCACCATATTCAGGGCCACATACTTGACTAAACTCCACAGCCCCCCCCCCCCTCCCTCCTCCCCACCACCAGTTAATTTCATTATGTAACATCACAATTCAGACAGACCCACATCATATTGTTCTGATTTGAATTGATACATAGTGAGCTCGGATAAACATCCTTCTTGTTACAGACCAATTACACAACTATGACCTAGAGAATCCTAGAGAATGCTAGCAAAATAAAAATTCAAGACCACTAGTGGGTAGCTCCCTATGAACCGCTCCAGTCGCATGTGAAGCTCAAGGCCTTGTGCTTTTCAGTAAAATGGCCATCTTCAAGTACGCCTTATTACAGTATGAGCCGTGTGATGTGTGGAAAAATGTTGTTGTTGCCTCGTAGTGAACAACGGTGGATTTGTTTAGCATCTGAACGACGAGGTTAATTGTGGGATTGTAAACATCCTGAATAGTACAATAAAAAAAAGAGAAGATCCATGGCGCAAAATATCTACAGCAGTAAATTATGCCATTGAAGAGTCGAAAAAGAAGATGCCAACTGTCTAGGGTTCCAACAAATGGGTAAATGTCTAGTCTAGAGAAAACTCAAGTCAGGTTTATCTTTCATTCATTGTTAATAATAATAATAGTTAATAACACAAGTATCCCAAATACTTGTTCAGGCAGTTAAATTTATTGTAATTATCAAGGTTTTGTTAAATATATTAAAATTTCGGTCAACTCTCATGTCTTGCAGTACAATGTTCCCATAATCTCAATGATTTTAATATACTTGACGACCTACCTACCAACCCATGTTAAATACTTGTTTCGATCCACGCGTGATGTAAGATTCGTAGCACTGAAAAATTACCTTACCTTGAAAGATCGAACATAGAAGACAAAAAAGGGGGTCTAACGTTATGGCTTAGCATGAAATAGTGGTCTACGTTGTAGTTTTTTCTGAAATTATATCATCTGGAGCAATGGAACCAACACATAAATGGCAGAAACTAGCCATACTAGAAACTATTTTTTTGATCAATTTTTACAACGTCATCACTATATATGTATATGTATTTGGTTAACAGTTATAGTGAAGATCTTGAATCATATTAATAAGAACAAACAGAAGCAACGAACCAATCCATAGCATACCATTACTGTTAATCACATAATGATGATCCTTTTCCATGCTGTTTGGTCTGATAGCACTAGGCAGTGATAAGGAGGCCCAAGCATTCTAAGTAACGACAGTGGACGACAGACATTGTTAAAGCTTCAAACACAATATGTTTTATACGCTCAAATTCGAATGATAAATATTAAAATGAATCAGATATTCAATGCAATGAATTCAGTTGAAATTTAGATTCATGGAAGGATATTATCATGCACCACGGAGGTTTGTTTACATGAATAATTCAGAAACAGCCGAATGCAATATACATCAACGACTTCTTTTGTAAGTCAAAGTTTACAACATTCAGTTGAAGGAAGGTTATTAAACGATGGCTTACTGAACAACACAAGTATTCTCTGTAGCACACAGAGAAATATATTTATTTTCAAGTAGGGGACAAACACACATATACCAAGACATTACTGGACATCTAATGGTGAGCAATCAAGTTATAAATTATAACAAACCTTATTATTTTATTATTGCTGTGATGGTAGCTGAGGAAAAAAGTTGACCAATGTATTTCGGTAGAACATTGAACTTATGAAGAAGCAACTTCAAGGACAGGAAGAAAATAACTTGATCACTCAAACCAATATCGATGGGGAAGTGCAATTGCAAGATCCGAAAAAAGAATCATAATCAACTGTTTTGAACCCTGATTATCCTGAATCCACAGCGCAGTCATCAATGTCTCCAGATTTTTTTCATTTTATTTTTTTAAATAATACATGTGATACTTTGAAGTTGATAACACTAATTACAGGGTTGCCACTGAAGTAATGAAACATGAGGGATCCCCGTATATTTGTTTTATCCAAGTCTAACCCACTGGACTCCACGCTTTTCCAAGTATTTGCTTTGATTTTGAAAGGTTTGGCTGTGTAATAGGTCATCGCAACTCTCCCACCACGGTGGGACCTACTTGTCAAGTGTGATGTCACATTTTGCAAAAACTAAAATTTATAAAAATCAAACAAATTATCTAAGGAAAGTACGGATGGCAGCGTCAACATTCTCATTACGAAATCTACTTTCATTTAAAAATTAAACGCAAATTTGTCAGACCAATGGGTAATCTTCATTTAAACATTATCTAGATAGGAATCACCATTTACTAATGAGACTAGAAAAGTAGTAAAGAAAAGTTCAGATCAAGCAATCACAGATCCGCAATTAATGTTAGTATGGTTAGTATCTAGAAACGAGGGAAATAAAAGTAATGCGTACAGTTACCTCATAACCGGCCTCACTGTCAGGGAATTTGCTGGTAGTCCTAGTCTTTTTCTTTTTCTTGCTCTTATTGCCGATCTTCGTTTTAGCTTTTCTCTTGGGCTGGGCAGGCGTATCGCCCTCGCCTGTCTCTGCTCCTTCGTCAGCCCCATCGGCTTTGTTGACTTCTTCAGCTTCTTGCAGCATCTGCTCGAATTCTGCATCCGAATCCCGATCTGAGGCTGGTGCAGAACCATCACCTTCATCATCCTGGAAACACGACATTCAAATTATTAAGTCCTAGGCTTAGAAGCCATTTCATTAATAACAAACTAGATTTAAATATTTCTCTAGGTCCGACTTTTAAATTAATTCAATTCCTAAAACTACGAACTAAGAAATTCGTTGAACTCAAAACTAGTTAAAGAAAATGGTGCATATTCTGACACAAAGGTTATTATACCACTTTAAGTATCGACATTTCGTATTATACCTCTTTTTCCTTGACATTGTTATCCATACGAAAATTGTTTTTAATACATTCGTTTTATCAATAAAGCGAATGGTCTAGGCAAGTAATAATCGTGAAAGAAGGATTCATTTTTTTTCCTTTTTCGTTCACGTGTGCAAAAATTAATTTAAGAAGTAATACTTCAATCAATCACACTCAATACGTTTTGCAATTATGGAAAATCAGATGTTATCTATTATCTGTAATAAAAGTCGAATTCGGGTCATGAGAGTTGAATTGTTTATACTTTTCCTGTCAAAGGATTAGCCCTAATAGGAACGAAGGAAAACCCTGATGTTTCAGTTTCATAAGATATATTGAAAAATGTCTATTTTATCCAATTTACCTTCACTGAAGAATGATTGATTCCCTGATAAATACGTTCACAAACTAAATTAAAAAGCCTCATCTCCTCATCTTAAGCAAAAACAAAAGCAGTCACATACGGAATTTTGTCTTCTTTTTCCAATCTTGATCTTCAAGGTTGGGACTTTGTTGCTGGAGGGTGTAGAACTTTTCTTCCCAGAAGATTTTTTCCTGCTGCTTCTTTTCCTTTTCCCTTTGTCTTCCATATCTTCATCTTCTTCGTCTTCGTTTTGACTCATCTTAGAAGGAAGTTAAGACAAAATAAATAGATGTATGGATTCGAATCTAAGAAATATCTCATAGCAAAAAAGGCAAAGGGGGTCAAAGAGTCAACACTAGTGCAACTTACTACAGAGAAGTTAGTATCAAGATTTTTAACGCAGGCAAGTGAGCAAGATTGGAGTCCTTTAAACTAATGTTAACGCAAATATAAGAAGAAGATTAGGTGCTTTTGAAGTATAATTTAATATTACCCGTAATGATGATATTATATCCTGATACTTCTGACTCTAAAAACGAACGAAACTATGTATGAATAAACCAAAAAAATAAAAAATAATTAACTCATTTTTTGATGAATGCAAGGAGGAAAGAGGTGGTGATGGGAATGTGCATGTGGTCCAAGTTGGCATTGGTAGGGAGTGTTACAGATATGCAGTGTCAGAAGCTGTACCTTCGACTGGCGAGCAGAGCGAACAGGCTTGGAGTAGCTCGTATCCTGAAGGTTATCCTTAGACTGTTCGGCTTCTTGTTCCGGTGGCTCAGCGTTGGGATTTGAGTTGCAGAAGTCACGCCACTTTGCGGCAACGAGCATCATCATTTTGCTTATGGGAACCTTGAAAGAAAATCAATCAACAAGTGAAATGATTTTTCATGAAATCGTTGAACGTCGCAGGACGTCAGTATTGAAATAATTATCAAATTGGATCATCTGCTGAAAATTATTCTGGGACAAAATCAGAAAAAAGAAGAATTATAACAACGAGAGAAAAACTCTTCAGAAATGATTGTCAATCTCATCACTAATCACTAAACAGATTCATTATACCGACCTATTGAGTTTAACAAAAGAAAAATTAGCTTGAACAAGCTTTATAGACGATACCTTATCGGATCTGTACCCAGCTACACCTTCTCAAACTAATGGTATTAAAACTCTCCTACTACTTGCTACCACCCACTACAACTCAATAAGTCAATAAAATACAGGAATCTATTCCATCTGGAAAGAAATACAAAATAATAAGTAGACTTCCACTCGTTCGTGTTCTTTAATGCATACCTAGAGACCAGGAGGGAGGTCACAGACGCTGTTATAGTTGACCTGAATCTGCCCCCCCCCCCCCCCACTGTTTAGGCTATTTCATATGAGTTTTGATTATACCATGAATATCAAAACCCATACAACTGAAATTATCTTTCAATAATAATGTATGTATGACGATGCCTTTAATATCACCTCATCAGGTGAGGGATATTCTAAAATCGTCAAAATCGCTTTACCAAAGGCGGGACCACCCAGCAACTCGTGCGTGGGTGTGGTGATTTTGCAAAGAAGGAAGAGAGTTCTTTGCAAATCCACTTTGGGTACGACTTTCTAAGGAGATTATTTTCATTTTCACAGTACTTGGGGCGAAAAAATAAATCAAATAAATGCATGTATAGAATCACCAATATTGCGGCGAGCAGTAGAGTAGGTAATATGATCCTATGGACGTAAAATGGTACAGCGATACCTAATTGAGCAGATTTTATCACTATTCGGGTTCCCGAAGCTCATGTTGTACAATTCATGTCTACATCGGGGTTTGACGTTTCTAGCTAAATGCTGCTGTTTGTATAAATTCCAAGTAAAAAATTGACGAAAAGACAGTTTGGTTTTGATTTAATTTTCCCAAATGTTCAACATTTTTTAAATTATTTTATTCACATAGGCGAAGAAGAAGGAAACTTTGCCAAGTCAACCGTTACTACAAATGAGCCTCTAACCTATTGGGAACTAATAAAGGAATGTTCAGAAATTTTGTGAGAGTTTTTATACTCTTCCCTACTACATTAAAAAGTCTAACAGTAGATAAATTGTATATGTACTTGAAAAGGCTTATTTAAGTACCTACCTTGGGATTGTCCTTCACGAGCATCGGTCGGACATGTTGTTGGAATAGTTTGTACGTGGTGAGGTTCATGTAATCATCTTCAGAGTATTCAATCGCGACATCAGTCAAACCAAATAGATTGCATACCTCCTCTACTGATGGCACGCCTGCTGAAATAATTGGTACAATAATATTAAAAAATTAATCATGAATAATAGCAACTGGTAATGATACTAATTTTAATGACATTTGATAGTCATTTGGAATGGGAAGGAAATACTTACCACTAGACGAATCCTGGGGAGCTAAGATTCAAACGTCAAACCAGCATTAAAATATAAATTTCTTTACATTTACAGTAATTGAAACGGTTTTTGAGAAAATGCACCGGATCGGCAACTCAACATGCTAAATTATTCCATAAATGTTAACATTCAAGAGCATTATTACAGAAATACTCAAGTACCAACAAACAAACCCCAGTTGATAAGCTTGGGAAAGTTTAAAATTCTACTATTTAGTTTCTAGGAATACTAATAAAAACATATTCTAAAAACAAAGTCAAATATCATACGTTGGAAAAAACTCAAGAAACCCCTTTTCAAGCAAAACAACGCCTCTTTCTCAGCATTGAAACCCCATTAGGCTAACCCTACATTACACCAGAGTTCAACACTTGCGGTCAAAATACTCAGCCGAGAATTACAACATTATGAACTATTCTACTCCACATCCATCCACACACACACACAAATATATATAGACCTAATTGTAAAAATAATTTTCATATTATTAGTTTTTGAATACTGAATTTGAAGTACGAGCTACAGGGTTGTAGATACTGCAGCTCTATGGTGGATGTAGATAGAAACTATAAGGCCACAGTTATCATTGACGAGTGAAATCACTAGTATTAATTTCTATACTTATTTGGTCTCTATGTAAAGTCTACACACGATGAGAGACTCAGTGACCGTATTTGACTACGAAAGCAATAGAGAGAAATGAATGATCTCTGAAATATTCAGTGTATTGAGATAAATAAACACGTAATCATTTTGGATTTTCAAACTCTCAGGACTCACGATTGTCGATGGAAAAATATAGGATTAAAATATTCCACTATACTTGTGAGCTGAGCTCGCTAGTAACAGTTATCCTAGGACAAACATGAACCAACAATAATTTCACATTGACATGAACATCCTCTCCTTTTCTTCTATGAATATTCCCACTAATGAATACAAACCACTACAATACAGTGAAGTGGACCCACGGATAGAAGGATTCGTGGTGAGAACTACTTTGAATTGTCGGGGAGCGTTCATTTAGAGATCTGAATGATAGAAACGTGAGAGGCATTCATTCACAAGCACCAGTAAGTGCATCTGCATGAATGGGAGCGCTATGCAAGTTGAATGGTTAACCATGAAACCAACTTCCAGTCCATATTCACTCAACCTGAATATTATTTAGATGGTACAAGAATGTAGATCAAGAACGTACCGCCAGAATTATCTTGAGAGGCCGATGTAGCAGCAGGTGTTGACTCCTTAGGAGTGGAGGGAGCTGGGCCACGAGACTTTCGTGATGTTTTGCGACCATAGTCGGAATCGTTCCCCCCATCATCCTCAACAGCACCGAGGCCATCACTTTCCTGAAATTCAGATTAAATTAAATTCATTTTTAAATAAAAAGAAACAATTTTGGAGTCTATTTTCTCTACATGTCGAATACCAATGCTAAAAGTATAGAAAAGTCCAAAGATCCAAAGCAACTGTACGATATGAGGCTAGAGCTAGAATGCGGAGAAAGACTGTACCATATGGTTAGTGACTAGGGCAAGAAGCTACATATCGTTGCCGACGAGCTCAATGGGTCTGAGCACATAATCCTGAATGTGCAAGTTGTCACTGTCAGCTTGGAAATGGAGCAGGCTAAGATAAACAAGTATAATAGAAATGACCTATGACTTCATTCAAAAACCATTACCAGTCCAATAATGCCGCTCTCTCTTAATGGGACCAATAATATCAACAGCCATAAGTACAAATCAAAAGCAAACAAAGTTGTGTGACCCAAACACTTTTTTCCAATTTAATTTAAACTACTCGAATGAAACTGCCTTGGCTACAACATGACTCCATAAGCTGTAGCGGTTTGCACACTACAAGATTACAAAAGTTGGGGTAAAAATTGGACCACATTTAATAAAAATGTACGTCAGTACAAAACTTTAGAACTGGAGGATGTAGGAGTTAATGTAGAATGTAATGTGAATGAGATGAACGTAGCAGAAATCTCCTTTTAAAATACCACTACATCTGCAATTGAGATTAGAATGGTGGGTGTATCATCCATACCAAGAAATATTAAGTATATTACAACTTGGGTCATCTGTATACAAACTAGTGACGGTTAGATAGGTATTTTATTATATTAAATGAATTTTCTTTCGAAGCTGTTCATGTCGCCAAACAATGAAGACAAAGACCAAAGGCTTTGATTCAACTTTCTACCGTTTTAGCTCAATGCATTAATTGGTTTTTAATCCATAATTAATAATTATTGTAGGCTTGAACCACTTTTGGGCAAGTCACGGGTCGTGTGAACAAACGTACAGCGCCTCCGAACTCACGATTAGGTAGGTAAATATCCCTAGTATACCAATTTCGTGTTGGTCGAACAAAAAAACGAAACAAAGTAATTCAATCAAAGTTTTAGAATCCACCGTTTTTTTATATCAACTATTTATATTCTTTGTTGGAAACCCCAATAATGGATGCAGTACAAGAGAGAGCTGTAAACTTACATCAGCACTGTCGTTCTTCTTCCTTTTCTTCTTCTTCTTTTCTTTCTTCCCTTCACCTTTGGCTTTTCTCTTCTTTCCTTTCTTGCTTTTCTTCCTGCCGTCTTCCGGATCAAAGTCATCGTCTTCTTCCTGTAAAAAATGTGTTAGGTGAGCTATGGAATATGCAGGAGCTGGGAATAGATAATTTTATGGCATTACTACAACGGGCATTAGAGAATACGAGTAATGGAGCCAAGTAAAACCAAACAATACTTTGTATTGTTCATGTTGCTTCAAACCTGGGGAGGGAATATCTCCCACAGGCACTGCAATCAGAAACACCATTTCAACCAATCAGACAAACTTCACCAACGCAATGGAATTCTAGTGGGGAATTCTTATATCGACCACAAACATAACTTCCCATTATGAAATATTAATATAGTAAACACATCACAATTACCCCCTCCATCATGATATATGAAATTCCTGACACATTTTCCAAAACTAAACCAAATTCATAATTGAAAAAAAAAGTAGGTACACATGTTTATGTCCGAAATAGGTTTTATGGACCAACACCATATTGATATGTCGGTAAGAATGATAAAGAATTATTTAAGAACTTTTAGACTTAAAAGAAAAAAAAGGAGCAGAGACTCCGTAAAGGAAGCTTAAACTGTTCAACTGGAGACAAGTTCCTTAGGTTCATATTTCGAGGAATATGAGAAGATAGAACACATGGTGTGCCTGCCATGATGCCTAGAAAAATTACAAAATAAATTATATCTCTGTAGTTATTCTATTTTATATAGAGAACTTATCAATCCCTCTCACTCACTCCAAAGAAATTGCCTAACGGTTCTAGTCATCCCCCACTCCAATTTTCATTCCTCGATTACGTCGGTTGAATACATTCAATAAGAAGTGCAACTTTTAAGACACACTGAAGAAGAAAAATGAAGATCAGAGAAATGAATGACCAGCTGGAATTTTCAAATTCCATATTTTATGAAAAGAAGAATTTCCTGAAATTTTGAATTGCAAATCCTAATTGCAAATTTATACAAAGTACCTACCTACTATGCCAAAATTGGTGACGACAAGGATGATGATAACCCCCCCCCCCCCCCCCCCCAAATTCTGTTGAAAACAATCCTTGCCGAAAAACAGATGATTATACGATGCTTAAGCTGGATATCGGAACATATACCTAGTCAAGTACAAAAGTCAACTAATCAGAATACCACAATCTCAGTCCAACAATACGCAAACATGGGGGGGTTATCCCTGAGGAACGTTGACTTTGATGAATTGTGCAGTATCATGTAAAGATTCTATCATCATCATCGTTATGGTTCAATTTTAGCACTTACTTCTACCCGACTGGGTTCGTCACTGTCGGGAGAATTATCTTCTGTCCCTTCAGGGGCTTGAATCTCATGAGCATCATTGTCCTCGTCTGCAAGAAAAAATAGCATTCATCAGACAATGCTTGATAATAATACAAAATAGTACACTATACGATGTAACATTATTACCTAATAAAAATCAATCCCAAGTCCCATTAACCATTTCAAACTAAAATCAGCATTACTATTGTTCTACTATCTGAACTCGAAGCAAGCCAGACTGAAACTCGTGAAGAGTGGAAATTGAAACAGAGAGTTTAGCACAAGTCTTTACCGATACCAAAACTATACAACATTTCGGGGCGAAAAAGGGAAATACTTTATGATGCATTTTCTAATGCATTTCACGAACAACCAATCGTAGCTAGAGGGTCATCATTTAATAATTTTTCACCCCACAAAAATCGTTTACCGTTCCTTAAAAATATCTGAATTTACTACATCTCATGCTGCCCATTTCCTTAGAATATCAATGAAAACAAGGAGGTAAGTGGTACATTCGGCAAACCATTAAAAACTAATTTGTCAACTGTGCCAATTTTCTAATGCTCCTCAGGGTTGTTAGGGAATAATGAGCTCATTATTCTTTATAAACATATAAGACTAAACGCTAATTGGCTAACCAATACATTTTCAATATTAAAATGTTAGCATTCCAATTCATTTTGGAATAGTCGGGTTATTCTAAAATTTGATGGAAATGCTTCTATATTCATGAGGCATTTTTCAACTAGAGGAAATTTTGCCTCTTTCATTTTATTCCTCAGCTGGAAATATAACAGAGCTTTCCAAAAAGGTGCAACATGAAGGGTATATATATCGTATGACTGGAAGTGGCCAAAACGACAAAACAGCCTAGGCAACGTCTCCCTGCGCCGTCCCTGTAGAAAACCTATGGCGTCAATTCATTGTCTTTCTATCGGTATTTTCTCCTATCATTTGGAATTATGAACAGAAAATTTGCAGTCGGGAGTTTTCACGGAAGAATCAGATTCTCAGATTTAAAAAAATGAAGAATTCCAACACACGGAAGTTGCTTTGTTAGGTAGGTACTACTAAAATGCAAGTTTACACTTTTATTTGTTCAATTTAGACTATCCGAAATGCATGCAAGCAACACCCATATTGCAGCTAGCACCCACATTGGTCCGTTAACAAGCATTGTCGGCAAAATGGCAAAACCAACAGAATGTATGTAGTTTTCAGTTCAATTTCAGGAATCTCCAAACCAACAAATTTTGAGGGAGCTAATACTTTGCAAATTACACAACGTAACATAATTATGCCACACGGGTATATAATTTTCGCCCAACTGGATAACCTTACCGGATGAATCTCGCCGGCCAATAAAGTATTAACGTTGTTCTCTAACTCTGAGTTGATGACTCTTTATTTAAAGAATATTTATTTATTAGATTATAAACATCAATACGTTTCATTATTGGTAGTAAAAATTACGGCAATACGAATCATATTTTGGTCAATAGCATCCTGAAATGAGCGTTATCCTCGTATCAATTTTATACTTTTAAATGCAAATAGATTCTATTCTAAGAAATTTGATACCATCTGCACTCCCCTACGTTCAGTAGTTTTCATTAATGATTTTTTAAAGTTTGCACTGGTGACGTCACATTGGTTGGCAGGGGGGTCCCACCCAGGCGGGAGAGGTGCTTTGACGTCAGCAGTGCGCGAAACTTTGAAAACCCATAGAAAGAAAACTACTCACCGTAGGAGAGTGCGGTTGATGCCAAACTTCTTACGATGGGATCGTCTTCCATTTAAAAATAGGTAAAATACCTTATTCGCACTAATGGGTAACGCTCATTGTCATCATGTATTCTTCATCATAATTCATTTTCTAATCCCAGATCACACAGCTCTTAGGCAAGCAAAGGTATTGGTTGTGAAGTATTTTGAAAAACATCAAAGTTTAAAGTTAGAACATGTAGATAGAAAGGGAAACCAAAAAATTGCAGACGGCGAGAAGCCATTCTTGTTGTGGGGAAAGGGGAGCGATCTCTGAAAAGCAGTATGCCAGTGAGGGGGTGGGGGGGGGGATTGATTTACATAAAATATACCACGGAAGCCGCGGGAATATTGATCAGGTGCGGGGTGTTAGCGACTGGGAGGGATCCGCCGGGCGAAAAAGGGGAAGGGCGGGCGAGTCAAACGGAACGGGAGCCCAAGTCACTGGCAATTATAACACGAAATCAATCCTACAATAATTTCAAAGAATAACGTGAATACCACACATTTCCTAAAAACGGCCGCTCCAAGTACACTCGACTCAGGATCTGTACACAGCTACAAGCTGATTTCTTTTGATAGACAGACGGTGACGATTTGTTTTAGTCTGCTATAATTGCA
This sequence comes from Adelphocoris suturalis, assembly GCA_030762985.1. Lineage (NCBI taxonomy): Eukaryota > Metazoa > Arthropoda > Insecta > Hemiptera > Miridae > Adelphocoris > Adelphocoris suturalis. The sequence continues at coordinate 81,653,513 of CM061040.1, forward strand.
ACGCATCGGTATATCGAATAATGTTACTGGGATGTAGAAAACAGACAGATAGACAGGATCGAGCGAGTAGAAACGTAAATACACCAGTATGAAACGATGAAATGAATGAAAATCTATTTCAACGATGAAATCTATTTCAACCTATGTCAGCTCAAATGAATACTTATGTAAGTAGGTTTCTAATGCCACACTAGTGAGGGCACTAGAAGGAACATTGACTAAGCCGTATTATATGGGTATTCTATTATAGTATATATTTATGGTTTTCCCCCCCCCCCCCCCCCCAAATACTGGACCAAAATTTACGAAACTTAGACAAAAAATCACATATGGGCCGTAAATGGTCGGGAATCTTAGCATAACTTTCTAATCATTACAAAAAAAAAAAAAAAAAAAAAAAAAAAAAAAAAAAAAAAAAAAAAAAAAAAAAAAAAAAAAAAAAAAAAAGAGGAGTGGATTCGAAAAAGGACGAAAAATATTTTTGGGCGAATAAATTGGACCGAAATTAAGTGAAACGCGCAATTTCGGAGATCCCCCCCCCCCCCTCACGAAGCCACCTTTTTGCCAGAAATATATCATTTCCCACTTTGAATAAACTAATTTTAACATTTAACCATATTTTCGAGAAAAAAAAGGAGAAAGGAGTACGAAATTCATCTACCAAACCGAAACGAAATCGCACAGATTACCTACCTCCATGAAATTTCTAGAAAGAGTGGTAAAGTTTCCAAGATTTTCAGAAGTTTTCTTCTTTTTTAAATCTTTCATGTTCCAGCAGGCGTTGTAGACTTTTGATGATATTTTTCGCGAATAAGTGAAGACTATTATTTTTGAAGATTTCACGCAGATTTCGAAAATGCGGTGAAATGTTGAAATTGATTGAATTAAACAAGAGAAATGCGGGTTTTTGCGAGAAAACCTTTGCTTCAATAAATCGAGTCGACGTTTTTCTATATCATAGCTGAATTTCTCAACATGATCGAATTTTAACGCATACTTAACCATAGTATTCGAAAACTTATTACTCAAGGAAGTTTTTGCAAGATAAAGAAGCAGTAGTTTCATAGATTTTAATAAATTCTTCTTCAAAATCGCTCATGTTTAGACGGTTGTTACGATCTTAGGGGATATTTTCCGAGAATTGAGGGGCATTTTTCTTGTATGAAATTTAAAGCTGATTTCGACAATATAAAAAATTGAAATTGGTTGATATGAAGTAGAGAAATGTAGGTTTTAAGGCACATTTTTTTAAAATTATATCTCGAAGACCTATTATTGGGATGGAAAATTGCGTTTGACGTCGTTTAACCCAATTTTCGGTCGTTTCACAAAAAATTTATATGTAAATAAATAAAAATAATATAATATTGAAATAAATAAACGATAACAATTTAAAAAATTACAGAATTCAGAATCTAAGGCAGAATTCAGTGAAACATTTGAGGACTTCACATTCTCGCCAACCAGCCGATTTGTGTCCTCAACCAAACATAATCGATCGTGAAGAGGCTGATCGGGTGGAGATAACATTCCTTCAATATACCTTTCACGACCAACAGGTCAGAAGCAGAAACGGATGAGAGTGGAAAGCTGAGGTAAAAGCAATTTTCTGTGAGGGGAATTGGATTTTTGCAAAGGGTCTCCTATATCAACCGGGAGGAAGTACAAAATGGAATCGGCTTTTGTTTCCGAATAGGAAAATTCCAACCTTCGTTTTGGATATGTAGGTCGTTGATATCTTCTCTAGGACGGCATAGGACCGCATTTTGTATGAAACTACCTCAAATGCTTTCCTTAATTTTAGAACGACAAACAATATAATTAAGTAGAAGAAAACAATTAGAAATAAAAATAGTGCCTATTCAATTTCTATGGATGCTATTTGGTATGTTTTGTCTACGAAATACTAAAACGGAATATTTTGAACGGCCTCTTGAAGGTCTCTGAGATAGTATGAGCTGAGGGACATTAGATGCAATCTACATAACTTTCATTCCAGAGACCAAATAGAATTCCAATAAAAAATTCAAAATTTTTTCTTGAAAATAAAAATAAATAACACACAGATAAATTAACGCTTTTGGTGCTAGGAAAGTAAAGATAATTAGTATAAAGAAGGATGATTGTTTTCATTTTTTTATTTAACGTTTAAGCCGCACCTCAACCAGAAGGGTCATTAGCGACAAGGATGATTGTAAAAAAAAAAGTTATCGAAAAAAAAAAAAAAAAAAAAAAAAAAATCTGGAATGTTATCGATTGGGTTTGATTGTTTTTTCCTAATTTTATCGTTTCAGATCATTTTTTACTGATGAATTTTTAACAGGATGATTGTTAAACGGTTCAAACATGTACACAACATGTTCAAATACATTGTTTCACAAGATACGGAACCATTTATTATTCTATAATATTATTTCCCCGCAGCTAAAAAATAGAATATGCTTTCCCCGGACTCCATGCCAAAATTATAGGATGGAAATATGTTGACCAACCTGTAGGAGTCCATACTACAACCACTTTGCAACTACTTTCGTCCCTTAAACAGCTGTTTAAAAGTTTAGATATTTTTCGAGACCTTACGTCACTAAATTGGTCATGACTCCCTTTGCTGTGGTCATGACTCCCTCTGCTGTATAAATTCAATTTTGAGAATAATGTTGGAAAGTGCATCAAATTTCCTGTCGGATAGAAGCCTGACCTTTTTTTAGCATTAAGGTTTGAGACATGAAATCAAAACCCCTCTCAAAACCAGCGTTTACGTAATTTGGGAAATCTCGAGTTTTTTCAATCAGACATTGAACTATGAGAACACAAGATGCAACAACAATAAAAATTGCGCCAAGATCTCACCATTCCAACGGTGGTCAATTTTACTTTTACTTTTAGTTCTATGGGAAAAAACTATGTTTCAATCTTGAAAAAATAAAAAATTCAATGAAATCAAGGGTTTTCGGGAAAATTAACTTCTATGTTTGGTGTTGGTTTCTACTTGTTTTTTTTTTTTTTTTTTTTTAACGCTGAATCGAATGGTAGGTAATACTTGCATATCTCACCAACCCCGTTATAAACAAGTTTTACCCTCTAACTCGCAAATTTGAATTCATTTAGTATATGTTTCAGTATTTCAGTATATTCAGTATTTATGTGTTTTTAGGGGTGTAACTAGTTAGACTCGGGAGATATGTAAGCCCACCATTTGATTCAGCGTAAAAAAATACGTAGAAACCAACTCCAAACTCGTATTTTTATAGGAAGTAATTTTTCAAGAAACCCAAAACTTCATTGAAAAAACAAAAAAACAATGTCTTTCAACATAAAACCATAGTTTTCTGCCCTAATTCGCAAAGTAAAAGTAAAATTGACTACACTTAGAAAGGTTATATCTTGGTGTGGTTTTTACCGAGCTTGCATCTTGAAAAAATATCGGTTCACATAGTTTAATTTCTCATTGAAAAAACTCGATGTTATCAAATTAGGTAAAATTTGCTTTTCAGAGGGCTTTTTCATGTCCCAAACCTTAATGTTAAAAGTCAGGCTTTTATTCTAACCAATAGGAAATTTAATGCTCTTTCCAACGGCATCCTCAAATTTGGATTTACACAGCGAATTGAAGGGGTTTTGTGACGTGTGGTCAAAATCAAGAAAAAACTCAAAATTAATTATTGTTTTTTTTTTTTTTAAGCGGGCTAAAAAAATTGTTAAGAGATAAAATTTGGTGCATAATAGTTGTAGAATAAACCTCTGCAGTTTGGCAGACCTGTGTTGTGTACACCCTGTAGGTACCGAACAAAATTGTGTTACGCAACGCGAGTAAACTGAATCAAGACCAAAAATTCTAACCTTATCTTAAAACGAATCATTGGGTGATGTAAAACTTCCTCATTTTTTGAAAACACTCACTAAAAGCTCCGAATAGTGGAGTGAATTTTAGCACTTCCACAGCATAACTGTCATCGCTTGGTCTCCATAAAATCATCATTTGCATTTTTAGATTTGCTCAATCAACGCTGGATTAATTCTCATTTAACCCACGTTGCTGAAGTACGAAATGTAGCCTCTCTTAGACTGGTGGGTAAAATTACAAAGTACGGAACCGGCAGCCGGTAGGTAGTGGAGGCTAAAGCATTTTCCATCTTTCATCATTTCAGAGCTCCACCTGCTTAGGCGCTAGGTACCACAAAGTTTAAATTCTTCTAAGTACATATATATAATGTTTTAATACTAGGTACCTATTTATTTACAAGAAAATCACCAGTGTTTCATGAAAATAGAAGCTTCAATTTTTCCAGACGTCGAGAACCGCAGGTAGACAAATTCATCTGGTGTTTATTGCGATCTCAAACATTCACGGTTTCTCTCTCATGGATGCTAAACATTATTATAACATCCATGATCTCCGGCTGCCTCCCCTCCACCAGATGGTGGAAGACCATTAAACAGGGGTACCGTTGGTTTAATTTCGCGCCGTCCTACTCTTTCGTGGTAATCTTCGTCCCTCCTCTCAGCCCGATCCATTCTCTTCACGCCCTCTTCGCTATCTTTTTCACTCATCCTTTGTGCGCTCATTCTGTTTCTCTCACCCCTTTTAGTGCGCACCACTCTATCTCAACTACACTTTCTCATCATCGATCGTTCTTGCTTAACCGTTAGTGCACTGCTGCAGCTGGTATTTTGATTTCCACACAAGACCCAAAATTAAGAATTTACGTCAATCAGCGGTAGGTAACCATATTATACTACCTAACACCATCAACCAAGACAATAGCTTACTATGCCGTGCAAGAGATGGAATCAACTGGAAGCAGTGTATAAAAGAAGTAAAATAAAGTGAAAGATTCATTGATTTTCAACCACTACAAAAACACAATCTCTGCATCAAGTGGACAAGACACGTGTCCTTCTCCTGTGTGGACGACTACTACCGAAAATGATAGATAGGCCTCAAAATGAATCTGTTGAAACTTGGGGAGGGGGGGAAGGAGTCAACAGAACCTATGTTCATCCACTTCATTCAACCTTATAACAGATTTTCGTGGAAACTTGGAACATGAGCCGGGTTCGACAGTCTGAAATGCCCTCTGAAAGTTTTATACGAGCCCAACCAGTCAGCAGATGTGAGCCCTAGGGCAGAAATATTCCATTATATTAAAAAAATGAAGCTGTGAAAAGAGTCCCGGTGGACAAGGTATCGGTAGTATTGCCCGGTTCTCGATCGAATGAACCAATCAGCAGAAGTGCTGAGTGACGGGTTATTCCTGTGTTCTATGTCTCTGTGTTCTACGGACACCAATGAGGATGCTAACGGCGCCAGGTGCCAAACAGAATTTATCTGAAGGATAATTGTATCCGCTAGGTAATTCGGCATTGATTAACGACTCACATTCTTTATCTGGAGTATAGCGCTATACTCATTATAGCTATCCTGCAGTTAATGTAGATAATTGATAAACCGGCCCTTAATTGGACAGCCAATCGCATTTGTGTAAATTATATTATATTTATTTTATTTATTCATTTTTTTTAAAGGTCATTAGCGGCATTGACCAGAGGGACATTGGAAAGTGGCTCGACTCTAAAGGGAGCCATGCTGACATCCTTGACCAAAAAGGAACGCCATCATGGACTCCACCGGCAACTCAGAGGGTTTATATTTTAATTGTTTTGGAATTTGAGCACTCAGAGTGCAAAGAATTGTAAGCTATTAATTTTATGGCAAAAATTAGTATGAAATCAATCATCAATGAAATTTAATTACGATTTCAACATAATTTTGTGTAAACATTTTTGAATGTCCTAGTTTATAAACTTAATTTCAGCAATAGTCTTCTAAAAATGTAAATTTAACGATTTTTATTCGTAGTATGCCTTCTTTTTTTTTTAGCACATTTCTAAAAATTTTACCAATTATTAAGAATACAAACACTGCCCAACGAATCCATATTTTCTTTTGGAATGCTCGATTTTTTGGCGCGAAAACGGAATTTTGATCTCAACCCTAAGAAGAGTTATCTGGAATGACACATAAATATAAAGTGGAAATCATTTATAACGACATTGGTTATAACGACGAACCGCCTATAAAGGCGGAACCCTGGACCGTAGGGTTGGCCCAATATGGAAAAAATTTAAATTTTTATTGCTAATAGAATGCGCTTATAACGTCCAAATTGTGAATAAAAGCGACGTTTTGGTATACAATGGGTTTCCAACATCGCTTATAAAGACGTGCTGAGAAACCACCGTACTGCACACCCGACCAACTTATAATCCAGTTTTTACCAAAAAGAATACAAGTATCTGCCCTCACGTTCCACGACTTCTTTTTTTGGAGCTATTACACAATGGTTTTCTCATGACCACTATTCACATGCACCACAAGTTTCTAAGTAAACAACGCTGGTATGCACTGTCACTTTCAGTTTCTATTGACTTGCAGGTACCCCATTTTCGTCCAAGAATTTACAATTCTCGTGAAATAGATCGATAAGGCCCTTTGGTTCCAGTTTCATTTGTGGTGTTCTACAACGTGTCTTATGTGTAGTGAGTTTTTCTAGAGCAGTTCCGTCTTGCCTACAATTCGTCTTCCATGAAACTACCAGAGAATGCCCCAATACTTGATTTTTCATGAATAGATGTGTATCTATGCTACACATATGTAAAAACGAAAAAATATACGTGCCACCATACATACTTCTTGAAAGTTCAGTTTTTCTATTCCAAACCAGTCAGATGTCATTGCTACGTACATAGAAGTACCTAACCTTCTACAGAAAAAGGTGTTACCAATCAATTCTTAGACCTAAGAAAAAGGTATAAGAATTGACTTTAAGGCTAGACCTTAGGAATTTTGAAACCAACGGTTATAAAGACTATGTACCTAGTTACAATATTTTAAAATTTGTGAGCCTTAGCAATAGCTTAATTTATTACGGAGATTCGCTAAAATGAGCCTTTGGATCAGCGGAGCCCCACGAATCAGCAGATCCTAAAATGCAGTCCTTTACTAAAGCGAAGCGAAACCATACATTCAAATCATCGTAACTGATCACTTAAGGGTGATTGGATAGCATATTCAGCCAATGTAATGGTTTGTGAAAAGTTACAAGTGTTAGTGAATACCATTGATTAACAGGTTCAATAATCAAAATTGTATTATTTGTGGAGAATCGAACACGCGTTTTATATTCAGTTTTAGGTTAAAACTCATTAGTTAAAGCGTAAAACTTGGTTATAGCGGATATGGAGGGATCTGAATGCTCCAGACGAAACAGGGGCTGGGCTGGTTCCGAAAGGAATTTTATACAATCTTTCCAACGGTGTGGGTTTTTATTTATTATTATTATTATTTTTTTTTTCCAGTGAACCTAAGGGAGGTTACGACCATGTTCATGACATGAATTCAGAAATACGAAGAAAAAAATTAGAAGTGAATCAAGTATGGATCCGGAAACAAAGTGCTAAAAAAATCTTTAAGACGAACTTTTTGTTGGTCGAGTTAATTGTAGATTCGATCCACTAATATTTTAAGAAATTTAACAATGATTTTAAAAATATGGTCAACATTTATAAGTGTGATATCCCCGCGAACCTCACGGCACTGTTAAGGTAAGGTGTACTGTAAGATGATTATTATACTACCGTGCGATTACATGTACCTAGCTGGGTCTGACACTCGAAGTGCGAATATTTAAAGAAATATATTATGTGCCTGATAAGTAGGTACCTACTCATTAAGATGCATCGGAATTTAGAATATGGACCATTATTATTCTTGACGCAAGAAAAATGCTAAAACGTAACCCTAGGGAAGATAATAATTCACTGGAAAACCCCTAGGAGCCGTAATATGACTGAATAAAATTGCATTTCGCCAGAATGCACCGTTTTTGCAGTTTCTTCAACACTCACACTTCTAGTCTTCCGTATTCTAGTCCGTCTTCTAGTATGCCAAAATCCGCTGTTGGCATCCAGCTTTGAAAATATCTTCAACTTCGTCTACGTCTTATGCGATACGATTATAATATGCAATATGTTCCAGGAAAACTATTGCTCATAGCTGACACTCTTTCAAGGGCCCTAAGTCCACATATTACGCCTTCAGACAAGGAACTAACTAGGGAAACTGACTTATTTTCCTACCACATAGTATCAACTATTGAAATTTCGGACCCTAATTTACTTTTAATTCAAGAAAAACAAGCCAAGGATGAAGTTTGCCGATTGCTCACCAAATATGCTGCTGATCGAATGCCCACACAACGGGCCAGTCAGTCAATCGCCCTGCAGTCCTCTCCTGCGGTTATCAGTCTGTTGTTGTTTTGAATCTTGTGCCGTGTTTGCGAACATTATTAACGCGGTGAATTATTTGCGCTCATACTTTTGTGTTACATTTCATCATTACATTACATCAAATAGGGGCCCTCTTTCATCGGCCAGTCACCGTTGTTGTACGCCGGCCAGTGTGTGGACGTGTGACGGTGGCCGGTGCTGGCTCTGGTTTTTGTAGCCAAGAAGCTCGGCCATCGTCCTTCATGAGCCAGCACCCATACTTCGCCATAAATATGGCCCAGAACACACCATTGTGTAGAAGGGGCTTTAAAGGATCCCGAATGTACCAGGAAACCGAAGAAATGTCCTCAATGTATCCAAAACGCAACAAAGAAACAACAGCCTTTGATTCCCAGCGAATTTCCCAGGAGGCCCAGGCAGAAACTTGGAGCGGAGTTATTCAAGTCTGATGGTGTCTGGGTCTGTGGTTGTGAATTACTAATAATATTCTAGATATTTCGAACTGGCCCAGTTGAATGGACTCAAGACGAGCGAGGTAATAACCAAAATTAATAGTTTTTCTGCCGTCACGGGATACCTGAAGAAATTCGGTCTGACTGTGGGACCCAGTTTCAAGCCATTGTAGGATCTGAGTTTGAAATATTTTCTAAATCATACAGTTTTGTCCATAAAACAAGCAGCCCTCACTTTTCCGAAAGCAATGGTCCAGTTTTGGAATAGGATGGAACCTCCTTTTTACAGATTGATTGAATCTAGTCAGGTTCACACTGATTCTGACCTTTCAATTAGGTTTTGAAACCACGAACATGGGGACACACCAATCTGTAGCCTCTTCCACATGAGCTATCACCTTTTTTGAAACCATATCTCTGAGGTATTCAGACGACCAGACGAGTTTCATCAAAGGTAAAGGATCTTGGAGTCGAATGCCTTATTTTAGTTCAATTTTGTATTCTTTTTTCAGGTTTCCTAACCCACTGAAAATATCACAAAATTCGTGCAAAATCGTTGAATGATCGTAGGAAATTACTTCACGAATGGATGGAATAATATTCAAGGCTCCAATCGCAGGTCTCCCAAACAAAGCACAGTTTGCGCCCTTTACAACATAAACTTTCTTAATTGATTCCACGTTTTTGTAGGAAAGTGTTGCGTCTATTACCCCTACCACATCCAACTGGGTTTTGTTTGCACCTCGAATAGTAACAGACGTAGTGCGTATAGTACGATTGTTTAGAAGCAGAAATGAAGGGATAACTGTAACGTCGGCTCCAGTGTCACTCTTAAACTTGATGGAGTCTCTACCGTTAATGGCTACACCTGACATCCATGGATTACTCTTGTTAGCTTCTAACAAAGTATTCATCTAATGATAAGTTAAATTTTGTATTTCATTTATTGTATTACTACCTACGACAAACAGTACTGTAGTGCCCTATTTTCTTGCAAATATTGCTAACAGCGCCAGGGGCAGGGCAAGACCTTTTGTCCAAGTTAGCTGGTCTTTTACCACACCGTCGGCACCTTGATCCACCTTCAGGCCTTCCGTTATTTCTCTTGAAGCTAGGCCTGTTCCATTGTCTAGAAACTTCTTAAACATTAGGTGGAGGACCCTTTAATTCGTGATCACAAAGTACGCTTTGTTGTCGAGTTAGATCTTCAGATAGACTAATCACAGTGATTGCTCTGTCCAAATTTAAGTCACGTTCCAACTGTAGTTTACTACTAAGCTTAACATCTTTCATATTTATTTAGCTACCAATAGTAACATTTCATCATAAAGATCTTCCCAGACACATATACTAGCTAGGGAATGGAGTTTTGAGATATGTTTCTATAGATTCGTTTGAGCCCTGCTGGAGACGTAAAAACTTTACCCTCTTGAAAATAATGTTCTTCCGGGGGATAAGTAATGATCAAATTTTTTGATGACATATTCATAGTCTTCTGACTCATGCCTATTGAGGTTGAAAGAAAGATATCTTCAGCTCGTTCACCTATACTACATACCTATGAGAGAATCAACTTGTTTTTTCCCACGCTGATCTTCCAAACACGAAGTAGACATTATACTGAGAATATCTACTTTTCCACTTAATCCATTCATCAGGGTCGAAAGAAAAACTGTCTGATAGGGAAATACTAACTGATGTATAGATAGAAGAAGGAAGGAGTCCATTTCTTCCCAAAACCTCGCTCCTGGTTGGTGAGAAATCTGGTGAGGTAGGTGACGTCATCTTTCCCACGGACCTTAACTTCGTTTTCTTCTTTTCTTTCGTCATCTTTAAACTGCTGCCACCATGTTTTATTCACTAATTTTATTATTGAAATAATATTATTCTATTAATTAAAACACCGAGATATGAATTTGAACAGCAACATTTTAAATCTTGACAACTCTTGTAATCACAAACAATGGCTACTAATAACGTAGGTAGGTTAAACTAACAAATATTACCTAATTTACTAGTTGAAACTTGAAACCCCCTAAACATAAAACAATTACTGTTAACCATTCGTATAAATGTAATAAAAAAATGCTGAAATTTGCTCAATACGATCTTGCTGCATGACTGGATCTTTACTATTATCTTCTCTTTTTCTCCCACAGAACACGTTTGATTGAAGGGAAGGGAGCAATCAGGCAAGCGAATGCTGTGCTTTATAATGATATGCATTCAGATGAAGAAGATAAAGAATAGCGATAGAAATGCAATAAATTAAAGTGGGAGTGACGAAAAGAAAGAAGAATGATTCACCTAAAATTGTACAAATGGCAAATATAATCCTTTCATTATATTCTTTACACTTTTGGTAAAAATAGTAAAACTGCGAATTACCACACAAATTTTTATCATTTCCCTATTAGATGCGGAGATCAGTGGGTTACGCTGATCAATGAGAGTTACCTACATATTCATTCTACATTTCTTAATACAATTAAATTCCATTCTGAGAAATTTGACACCTACGATGAATAGTTTTCTTTCTGTGATTATTCTTTATGTGAAGTTTCCTGCACTAGTGACGTCACACTGGGCAGGGGGCCCCGCTCAGACGGAGGAGTGCTTTGACGTCACCAGAGCGCGAAACATTGAAAATCAGAAAGATTACTCATCGTAGGAGAATGTAGTTGATGAGAAACTTTTTAGGAAGGAATCTTCTTCCTTTTAAAAATAGTTGAAGTATGTACCTTTGCAAGCACTTACCCATGGTGCTACATTGGCTCAAACCTGTCACACCTATCCTTGAAAATGTCATAAAACTCTGAAGAAGATTGTATTTATTTAAATACAATGGAATACACACAGTGAGGTCAGAAAATTTCTTCTAAATCAAAATACCAACAAATAACAAGAGCCAGCTAAACAAATGTCATTCGACAATCGATAAACCGAAAGAAAAAAAGAACAATTAGGTCAGATGCGCTACAGCAGATGCGGACTTCTTCTCTCCCTTCCTATCTGCAATACAACCTAATGGAAATGCAAGGAGAGGGAGAAGAGGCATCCTGAAAAATCGATGGTTTTGACAATCCTTGGTTCTTAAACTGTCTACGTACCCCATCATCAGTTCCAAGCTATTTTTTACTACTGGTGTGTTAAATAAGAATTCTACCCTATGACATTTTGGCAACTTCTACGACTGATTGATAGCTATAATGGCTCGACTTTTGGTTGTAATATACTCGTATTATTGATTTTCAGTGTGTTTCTCGTGTCCGTCATTATTCCCCTCCGAGTTGAAGTGAGTTAACATGAAGTGTACCTACGTTACGATACATAACCACTCCAGAAATCTTGATGGAAAGTGAACAGCCATGAAAGAAAGTTGTATCTGATCAGGTATTAAGATCCAGGATTGCATGATACAGGAGTCCTCAGTTTTTTGGAAACATCAGGTTGATGTCATAAAATACAGCTTTCCTTGAATTTCTCCCTCTAAAAATCGATAAAACTTGGAACGTTGTTTACAGACGTACCTATATTTTGTCCAAAAAATTTTATTAGATACATAGGACGGTTTGCGAGAGAAACAAAGAGTTTTAGGTACCTAGTAGTAAAACACATGAGACTATGAGCACATAACGTTGAAAATAAAATTGGATTTATTATAACGGAAGAGGAAGGACTAAAAAATGTATAGGTAAAGTGGTCTGGTGAGTAAGCTAGAATCAGCAAGATTTTGGCAAGCATAAACAATGAGATTCAAATTTTGCCAAGTTGCCGTTCTGGGAGATACAAATGAACAGTTCAAAATAAGCACGACTTCTATGATGAATGAAGGACAGCATTTGTGATTCGAATGAAATTGGACTTTGTGTAATAAAAATAAGTTCATCCTTTGGAAGAAGTGGATTGATTATGCAGTTAATTCGTAGCAATTGCGAGGGTTGCCTCTACGTTTTGAATTCAAGTGCAGAGATACACATCCCTGGCGAAGTAAGTTTTCAAATATATTCGACGCACAATTCACTGTGAACAAAAATACTTTTTCAAGCGGCTTCAATTCAGTAATTTTATAATTTCCGCACCATATCGCCACGACCACAGGATCAGAAACTTTCTACCAAAGATATTTTCTGAAATTAACAAGGATGATTTCCTGTACAAGAACCCACATGGAAGACAAATGACAAGCTTGCAGTGGATCAGATAAATTCAGTATCTCTTATCTTTTAATTTGGGGTCAGAAATTGAAGAACATGAACCAGGTGCTAGTAAAAATCCGGAATAAAAGCTTTCAAGTACCATACGATTTTATTACTAGTATCGTGTTTATTTTGTAGGATTATCTAAACCTAAGTCTAACAGATGCGAGGTAGGAATTTTCATGGTTATTTTTATCTGCTGAATAAAATGATCTGAGGAGAGCTTTCCAAAACGGTACTGTATGATGGGTATCTAACCAGAAATTCGGCCCTTGAAATTAATTTGCATAATGACCTTCAGCACCCTTGCACATAACTACGTCAAGCGTGATCTCCTATCCGTTAATTGGCCACACTAAACGGTCTTTTGAGATGAAAATTGGTACTGGAAGGTTTTCAAGTACACTGAATCCGAATCTGAGGGCAAAAATGAGAAATTCCAACCCATGAAAGTTCCCCAATCCAGTTTCACAACATGAGCACAATGAAAACCCTACAGTCAACGACTAAGAATTAGGTAGGCAGGTACCTCAAATGATTCTAGGTTTTCTTCTTTCAACGATTTCTCAAAATAAATTAAAAACACAGGATGAAATGCCTACATGTCTCAAGTACCTAAATCTCTACCTACATGACAGAAGTTGAACAGGTTAGCGTATTAGGTATTTTCAAGTTAGTAGGTAATCCAGTAATTAATGACTTCCTGCCTACAATAAGTACCTACGTAGGATGATGTACGAGGTAGTATAAAACAAAAAATACTACCTAGTACATGGATAGTGTAGTTACCCACCGTTGGTACGAACAGGTCATAACGAATGGTGTGCCACCACCAGCAGGTAGGTAAAAGTAACTTGAACTAAGTTTTGATTCAGCATACCAATAATCTACTTGAATAATGAAGGTGTAGGCATAATAAATTAAAATGTCAGACAGGTGGGTACTTCCTGGCCAAGTAGGTACTTACATAGGTAAATACTTGGTTCAGCACCTCCTGATGGAATCGTTTTCATGCTTATCATTTCACATCAAATAACCAAGTTGGTCAAGATAATTCAATACAATTTATTTATGCAATTACCGATGAAACTGTAATAAACCTCCCTACCCGGATAAATTTATTTGAATGTCACGAGATCTAAGTCCTCTAGACTTGACATGGAAGGAGAAAAGTCGTATACCTAGTCCGATTGAGAGAGGAAACCCCATAGGTAAATGGAATGATTTTGATGAAAATGACGTAATTCGTTATCATTCACTTTATTCTGACGGAAATTCCATGGCATGAGCTTTTCGCGAGGGCATCGGTAATTTCTTTGTTTGGCGGCCACCATTTTGTGTAGGGTCACGCTTTACTTGACAAGGAAAAATAATGAGCATCATCTTAATTTTACATAAAACAGTTTCCGGGACGTTGAAAAGGGTTTGAGGGACTCCAAAAGCCCTTCGTTGGATACATGGGGATATTATTTGGCCTTTAGATCTTTCGAGCATCAATTGAAACCGATAAAATGTGTAGAAAATCAGTAACTATTTTGTTGTATGCGGCGACCCGAGGGGGGTTCGCTAGACACCTTTCCCTTCCAACCTCTGTTTACTGTAAAATCTGACTTACCGGGTGGGCACTCTTCCACGTCGGATAATTCCGTCGCGGACATTTCTGTAAGATGCTGCGAACACTGAAAAGGTGATTATTCACTTGAATCGCGGTTTACGGGGTTCCTTTAATAATAAAAAACACGAACGATAATCAACGTTTCAGATCGGAAAAACGATCAACCTCAAGAAGAGTGAGGAGCCGTAGAGGGAGATCCGAGGGACGGACTTTTGATGTGGGGAGGCGTGTGCGCATGCGCTACGCTGCTTCGATACATCGGTGAGGCATAATCGATTATTCACTGCCGCCTTTTTTCACTATCGATTCCGTAGAACAAAAATCAGTTTGTGAAGTAAAATCATTCGTTTTTGTTGACGAAAATGAGAAATTCAATTATTTATATTATAGCATTTGTTTTTTGTAGTACATCAACTTTACACGGTGGAAACTAACTTTTATTCAATTATCAAACATCAAAGAGGAATCAGTCTTCTGTGGGGAATCTCTTTGAGGCAGATGGAAGTCTGTCACTGCTCGATCCATCTACTGAGATTTAAATAACAGAGAGCGCACTTCGTTCCCGCCATGATTTTTTTCAGGCGTCATTATCGTTGCTGAAGCATAACTCTTGTGACCGAGAATGTGTCTCTTTTTCTATTTCCCTGAAGGTATTTATTTGTATGTATTTCAAATTCAAACTAAAAATGTTTCACTTTCTTTAATGAACAGGTAAATGCTGACAATACCATTAACGGTCAATACCTATCTATTTCGGATTGTCTTTAATTCATTTTCGGAACCTATTGAAAGGAAAACATTTGATACAACCTCACATGCATTGTAGGTACCAACAAAGAAATAGGCTCCTACCAATTTCGACAATAGGTATGTACCTACCTACTTTTTTTGTTCAAATGGAAACCGTTCAAACACTTCATTTAGCGAATTTTCGTAGGACATGGTTATGGTAATGACTCGGAAAATTTTAAAATCAATATTTTAGAAATTTTTCTTTATTGAAATCCGTTTTGAGCCATTCTGAAACGAATAATAGAGTTTAACACTTTTTCATATATATATATATATATATATATATATATATATATATTAACAATTTCGACAATAGGTATGTACCTACCTACTTTTTTTGTTCAAATGGAAACCGTTCAAACACTTCATTTAGCGAATTTTCGTAGGACATGGTTATGGTAATGACTCGGAAAATTTTAAAATCAATATTTTCCGGCAGAGAAATCTGGCGAGGCGGGCTGTTTTTTCTTCATTGAAATCCGTTTTGAGCCATTCTGAAACGAATTATAGAGTTTAACACTTTTTCATATATATATATATATGTATTTTTATTTATGTATATATATATATATATATATATATATATATATATATATATATATATATATATATATATATATATATATATATATATATATATAGGTATATATATATATGTGTGTGTGTGTGTGTGTGTGTGTGTGTCCTTCCAGCCGATAACTCTCCTTAGGATTGAGATAAAAATTTCGTTCTTGCGCCAAAAAAATCAAGCTTTCCATTCGTTGGCCAGAATTTTTTGAGCACATTAAATTTGTCAAATTTCAACAAAAGTGCTTAAAAAATCACTAGAAATAGCAAAAACCTGCTAAAAATTGGCAGCTTATATTTTTTAACAAAATATTGCTCATATAAAGTTTATCAAGTATAAAATAGAACATTCAACAATTTATGTACTCACAAAATTTTGCTGAAAATTTTACTTAAATTTCATTGAAATGTGCTAAAAACTTCAAAAAAGTTAGAAACACAAAATCTCTTTTTTAATAGCAGATTTTTATTTAGAACGAGCATTTGCCATAAAATGGACAGTAAATAATTTATTTTCACTCGAAGTCCTAAAATTTCAAAACAATGTAACATAATAGGTATACCTAGTATGTACCATAAATCATCGGTAATGATCCCTTTCCACATTTTAATTAATGTTCGCTCAGTTTGAGGGAGTAAAGAGGCATTAGTGAATTCTTGGAAAAACAAGAGGGTAACGTCATTGACCATGGGCGCTGCGAGCTTGCTTGGGTCCAATGTCTTCACGATGAACCAGTTGGTTTACTAACTAATCTCTTCGCAAAGGTCAGGCGATAAGACAAAGCCAATGTGGAACAGTTAATTCGTTACTTGATACCTATTTGTGCGAATTCATGTGGAGGCAGTCAAACCACAACAACGCCAATTTGTTTCAACAAATCCTCACCGACATCGGCAACTTCTGAAAACACGGTAAGTAATTCCTTTTTCCTTCTTTTTTAAAATAGGTACCTACCTAATATAATTTCTTCCCAAAGCTTGAAATTGTCACCAATTCTACCTACGTAAATATGTAATCTAAGAAAGAAGGAATGCCTAGAAACATCGGGCGGGCGTGAAACAGTCGCGGGGGGTGTATAACGGAAAAGTACCGATCATGCTGCATGACTGGAACTTTTTGATATAAACTTTTGTTAGCGTGTACCTACTACCTACCAACATGCGATGATCTCACCAAATACTAGCAATCAACATAATGACAGTTGCAATATTGCTAGGTACCTAAGTGAGTCCAGCAAGCGAATTTAAATTTGGGAATTACCTATGTGTCCAGATCCTTTGAACCTTGAATGATAGAAAGACTATCCTAGTTGACGTTGGATTGTGGAAAGATGAAAGGTCTGAATTTTACCTCATACTTCATGAAGTGAAATAAATTCAGCAGAACATCCTGGAACAATGTGGCATCGAACATGAAAAGCGCGAGGTAGAGCGCAGCATATCAACAAGGACCTTTCTGACTTGCTCTTCTTCCGTTAACTAAGGGCAGTCGCGATGAACACAAGTTTTTTTCTTTCTTTCGGTTTTTGTTAGTTAGTGTTTCTTTATTATAATAATTTATTGATAATATAATTTTATCCAGTATTGATGAGATTGACGGTGAGCGTGAGGATGGAGCGAAAAGGGATGACGTAAGCAGAGCCGGTCCGAGGCGCATGCAAACCATGCGGCCGCTTGGGGCGCTGGACAGTATTGGGGCGCCCCCGGCATATTGATGTGAAAAATTGGTTCATTTTTTGTGTTAATTATTGAATGAATAGAATTTATTTACAAATATGTTACCTGGTATTTTTCTGTATCTATACTTCTGTAAGAAAACAGCAAGCTCATTTCAACTGACCACTCATCGGTCTTATCGTGTTATTCACAATCTGCTCAACTCATAAGAAACTCAAGGTCATTTGAAAAGAAATACAGGAAATTCCCATATTTAATACTTCGCTTTTATTTTTAAATTTGCCCTTTTTTGGTTTATAATTAAATTTTGGTAGTTATATGGTTTATTATTTAGTAGTTATATGGTTTATTTATAATTATATTTTGGTAGTTATATGGTTTATAATTAAATTTTGGTAGTTATTAATTAAATTTTGGTTTATAATTAAATGGGCTGTATGGAGAAATCCAATGCCAAATATAAAAAAAAAAGGAGAGGGGAGGGGAGGGGGTAGGCGTCACCACAAATTCCGCATGGGTAACAAAAATGGCTCGGGCCGGCTCTGGACGCAAGGTATCAACAAAGGGAAAGTTAAGTCAACTACCATGTTCCTGAAAACCTTCACCCTTTAGCGCTCCAAGCGGTGGACCTTGTTAGTTCGGTAGTTTGGAGCCCCATTGCTCTATGGGTGGTTCCGTCGAGAGTCAATAACACTGGGAGAAAAAAAAGATGCTTTCACGAAACTGGAACTGGTCCTGAAGGTTTTTGAGGGTACTGAGTCCGAATCTGAAGCCAGTTTTTCTCGTAGATTACTAATTTTTGAGGTACGGCTCCTGCATTTTTTTAAATCTCTTAAATTCCAGGATAATTTATGTTCAATTTAAAGGTGATATTCTTCTTGGAAATTTAACGCTGAACACGCCTGTATCACATACCTGAAATGCCACCTTAACGTGTCTTTTACCCAAAAACTGCTAAAAACATGACTTTTCACCAATGTTTGAAGATGGGAAAATGTTGGTTTTTGAAAAATTTTATACAAAGTACAACACTTGGCGACTTGCGAAAAATTTCTGTGTTGCGACTATTTCTGTGTCCAGCAACTCTGGAAATGATTTTTTGCAATTTTTCAACTACCGAAAAACGTGTTTCTTGTCATTTTTTTTGACAAGTTAGTTACTCCTATTTTTTCTCGGAGGGTGTACCTACTTACATTCCCAAAAAACTCGTTTTTCGGTCGTTGAAAAATCGCCAAAAATAAGTTATCACACCTCCTGAGCTGCTGCTGGTCTCATTCGACGCAAAAATAGTCCAATAGCTCAATTTTTTCCCCAGGTAGCCAAGTGGTGTAATTTGTACAACATGTTTCAAAAAACTGTAGAAAAATCGTCAAAAGTTGATGAAAAACGGCGTTTGCTGGCAGCTTTTAGGCAAAAGACAAGTTAAGGAGGCACTTTAGACCTATCATTTGTGGTATAGGCGTGTCCAGCATTCAATTTTCAACAAGAATATTGCCTTTTAACTGAATATAAATTATCCTGGAATTTAAGAGATTTTTTTTCCAAAATGCAGGTGCGTACCTCGAAAATTAGACATCTTTATAGGTGAAGAACGGACTTCAGATTCGGACTCAGCACCTAAGAAAACCCCGAGGACACCAGTACCAGTTTCGTGAGGGCACGACTTTGATTTTTTATTTATTTTTTATTGCTACCTTTTCAGCTGATTGTGGTGCTTATCTAATCGAAAAATCTAATTTTATTCGAGCTCCAAGAGGTTATTTATTGCCTTCCATGGACGTTCTTGGGAGTTGAAGGAGAGGATCAGTCTTTATTTTGTATTACCTGCTGCAACTTGTGTTTTGTAGAAGAGAATCAGTCATTCAGTGTGCAGGGAATTTCGCTCTTTAGCATCATACAATTCCACGATCTTTATAACATGTTTATTGGGCATGACAATATACAAACATTTGCTGATATATACAAACATTAGCTGATGTAATGATTATAGCAAAATTTTTAGATCACCTAAATCGGAAATGAAACTTCTTTATGCTGATCCGATTCCAAGCCATACCATAAAATCAAACCCAGTGGAAACGATCTTGTTGGAGGATCTGTACCCAATGGCGGCCGGTGGTCTACAAAAGGAGTGGGGCACAAAAATATTTACCTATTTGACAGTCAAGAAGAGCATTGAGGTTTTTCTTCCATTTGTTTTGTTTTCAGTGTGAATAAACTTTGACCTAAACACATGATACATAAATCCCACTTGGGTCATGTCATGCCTTGGGCAACTGTTATGAAAGAATATGGCTACTAAATAATAATCAATCATTATCATTAAATATTATTGATAAATTAAATATAAATTAATTAGAGAAATCAATTAACTTAAAAATACTATCTTATAGGTACCTACTTACCAAGTATCTAAAAATTATGGACTATAAGAATAATGGACTATATTATTATTAAAAGTAGGTACTAAAAATTATCAAGGCTTTGATTGTATTGCACTAGTGAACTACTTAGGAGAAATAATTCTGAAGGAATATTAAGGAACTCGAATTAAATTATGATGAAATGATAGAATGTGACGTCAGACGTCAATTGAAAATCGGATATTTCAAAAGGTTATAGAAATGTTGTCTAACCCCACAACCACCACTCACTTACGTATAACCTTCTTCTTTGATGCAACATATCCAGAATTATCAATATTCTACAAAGTTCCTCACTTATTAACTCATTCAAGGAAGTAAGCTCTTCATACTTATTTTCTATGACCTGGAACTTTGCTGTAATGGCGGTAGCGTCAATAAGTTGAACATCAAACAAGGGTTACAAAGTATTGTAGAGCCGGGTGAATGCTGTCCTACACACTCGCCGTTTTTTGATGTTATTGGACATGATGAAGAAATATCAACTAAATAAAAATGTCAAAATCAGTACCTGACTAAACTTGTTACGTAAATCCGTCGATGAACGTCGTCCTTCGGTGCGAATTTTATTCAAAGTGATCGTTGCTTCTTCTTCATTCCCCACAAGGGATGCCAAAATTTTGTCATAACTACCGACGGAAAAGGGTTATGAAGCTCTACACATAAAATAACGCACTCCAACTCGACCGACAATACAAAGGACTTTATTACAAAAGACGTACTCAACAACTTTGAACTGAATAAAAATAGGTACTTATAACACAATGCTATAATACGGCCTTTACTTTAGAGTAAATTCTTGGGAACATGCCCGAACGAACTTGAAGAAACATCATAAATTACCTGCAGAGACAACAAAACACTACCACCAACTATTGAACATTCTCAACAGGGAACTCTTAGCATGGAGTGACCAGAAGAAATCAGTTTGGCTAATGGAATAAACCGAAACTCCTCTAGTGGAAGCCACTCATGACATAAATTTCATTCTAGGGTCTTTAGAAAAATTGGAAACACTGTCTGGGGCAAAGCCCCGAAAATCATCAGAGATATCCTGTTATGACATCTTTATCCCGTTCCTTGCCCTTTATTTCCCGTTCCTTGCCCTTTATTTTCCCCTTCACAGTCTAACCTGAATAGACGAAATTTCTCTCTCGATAGAGTGATATTATCGCAATCTACGTACTTTTTCGCTGGTAGATGGATCTTAAACCTCCTTGGATGGAGCGTAAACCTGTTCCTTCTAGCATCCACCTTGGAGTCACAGCATGGAGTTACACGCTACGCTTTTCGTTCTAATTTGAAACAATGAGTTGTTTGTAAAGTCTTCATGCCAGTTTGTTACTTTTTTCCCAAATGTACTGGGGCAATGTCCCGATGCCCCCCACCTCACCGGGCGCCCCTGTCTGTACCACTAATGCAAAATATTAAAGTTCGAGTCATTAAGCGTGATCAGATGAGCAAATTTTTGTAGATTATAGTATTATATAAGGTTACATTGTTTTGGAATTTGAGCACTTTGAGTGCAAAGAAATTGTTAACTGCCATTTTTATGGCGAAATAACTGGCTATAAATAATATTCTGCAATTCAAAAAGGATTTTGAATCCTGAGCTTTTCGCAGATTTCATCGATTTTTCATTATTTCATTTTTCATAGATTTTTTCATGGATGCGGAAAACGAATACATGATTTATCGGAATCACCCCCTCCACTTACCCCAACGATAAGTAAATTTGAACCTTCCTAGGTTTTCTGCACAACTAGACTGAAATCTAGATTGGAGAAAAAAAGTAATTGTAATTAGACGAAAAATAATAAAAACGTAAAGATTTATTACACTTGCCCCCTCCATTCACCCTCTTCTATAATAACATTTGAAACTCCTGAGATATATTCCAAAACCAAACCAAATTCTTGAAAGAATCACGAAAATCTGATAAGAATAGTATAAACATCAAGATTTGTCAGTGTTACCGGCTCCATTCACCCCCTTCCGTAATGAAATTTGAAACTCCTGACATAGGTATGCCAAAACTATAGCAAATTCTTGAATGAAAAAAAAAAAAAAAAAATTGGTTGAGGATTGTAATTTGAGCAGTGCTTGAATGATTTGGTAACTACCCCTTCCACTCCCATCACAACTGTGAATCCGGAATCCCCAAGATTTGTTGTAAACTATAGTGAAATTAAGACGGAACAAAGTAAGAATTTCAAAAATAGGTTAAGAATTCTCGCCTGGGAAGCGTAGACAAAATTTGTCGTTGAAAACCTCGTTTTTTCGGCTATCCCCCCTCCATTTTCTCCCTTGCATCATGAAATTCAAAATTTCGGAGAATTATTGCGCAACTAAATTAAAATTGGGATCGAACAAACAAAGAATCTCTAAAATCGGTAGGTAAAGAATTGTGGTCTAGAAAATTCGGTCTTAGAATGGTCTGAAACGGATTTGTATTGGCTTATTTTTTCTCATGCTTGGGTTGCTTCATAACCCAGGGATCAATTCCACTAGGTCGTCCCTCTTATATACGAAGCCTAACCTGTACTACCTAGTTTCTGTGGGACGTTCTAAAATTGGCATCCGGGTCGTGATGAACACCCTACTTCAGCACAAATTAACATATTTTGAATAAATTCAGAAAATACTTGAAGAAACACATAAGATAACAAGGTTTATTTACAGTCAACTGCAAACAATAATGGCCCTCGTTGAGCCAGAGACGAATAATCGAACAAGATCGAAGTACCTAGTGCGACGTCACATGGCTACCTCCCAGGCAATGAGCTTATTATAAGCTACTAAGGTAGCAAAGAGAGACAATAGATTATTATTGGTATTGAATTGGCTACCTACCTCCTCAGCTGATTGTGAAGGGGTGCCTTCTTTACTCAACTCACCACAGTGTTTCTACGTTTCTGTGAAGATTTTGGTGCTTTCCTCCTAGTTGTACAATTTCATTTTATTCGAGCTCCAAGAAATTATTTATTGCCTTCCATGGACTTCCTTGGGAGTTGAAAGAGAGAATCAGTCTTTATTTTGTATTTCTGAAACTTGTGTTTTGTAGAAGAGAATCAGTCAGTCAGTGCGTGGGCATTTACATTTAAATTTGCTCTTTAGTGTAACGAAAAACTCCACGATCTTTATACCATGGTTGTTGGACATGACAATATACAAACATTAGAAGTTGATATAGGTAATGATTTATAGCAAAGTTTGTAAAACATCTAAATTGGAAATAAACCTTTTCCTTGCTGATCCGATTCCAAGCAATAACATAAACTCAATCTGAGTGGAAGTATCTTGCAGAAAGATCTGTACAATAAATACAAAATATTAAAGTTCCAGTCATAAAGCATAATCAAATAAGCGAATTTTAGTAAATTATAGTAATATAGCTCTATCTGTCTAGAGACTTTTTGTTGAGAGCCTCTCTTTTGCAACTAAGGTCACCCAGTATTCTCGATAGGTAGGAGGTACCTACCTACTCTTAACAGTCCTTTTTCATCTCCTCATTCTACGCAAAATTTTCGTCATTGAAGAAAGAATCCCTAACGCTACTATCTATAGAAAACAACTGTTCTGCCTTAACAGCTAACTTAGCAAAGTCTGCATTTATCTTAGCCATATACAGAGGTTCAGCTGGAATCGTTGTTTCTACGAGTTTCGCAGTTAAAGTGAAAATTCTTCTCTGCTGTGCTCTCTCAGCCTTCAAACTTGAATATTCTTGAACCATGATGTTCGATGAAAGAATCCTGGAAATCTAAGTGCTTCCATTGGAAACGAAAACAAGACAAGTAACAAGAAGAAAGCAAGACCATGGCATGTTATAATGAGATAATTGCTCTAGCAAATAAAGAAGAGCCTGAAATGAATTTGGATAAAAACTTGTACGTGGACTCAGGAGCTAGTGAACACATGACTGGACGCAGGGAATGGTTCTATGAGTTTTAGTCTCTAAAAACGTCAATACCAGTAAGAATGGGTAATGGTGGAATCATGTGCGCAACGGGAAGAGGAAATGTAAGAATATTGGCTCTGTTGAAACAAAATTGGTTTGAAAGAATTCTACAAAATATATTGTACGTCCCTGAAATGAAAATGAATTTGTTTTCCACAGGATCCGCAATGGATAAAGGGTTTAAAATGGTGAAGGACGCCCAAAAGAGCCTGTTTACTAAAAATAATGTCACAAAATATAAGCCCAAATCTGCTAATCTCCACAAGGGATGCCACTTAGTCCAAAACAACAACTGAATGACAACGATGAATCAGTAAAAGGGTACAAGATCTATTTCCCGAAGGAAAACAAAGTGGAAATGAGCAGGGATGTTGTGTTCGGAGATGAGTTATCAAGTTCGAAGATGGAAATCAACAATGTTTTCTCGAAAGAGATATGTGTAGTTTTGAATTTCCCCACAAACGAGACTGGAAATTTAAAAAACTCCGCCAGCGAAACCAACTACGAACAACAAGCAACCACAGAATATGACATTCAAAGTGACAGAATGAAGAAGTACAACAAATCGAACAACATGCATCAACAAGGAACAGTGGAGGGCAAGAAAATGTTCAAGAACCTATCACTGAACCTTTAGAACAGGGGTGCTCAAACTTGAACTGTTGGCGATCTACCTCAATATTTTTAGACTACTTACGATCGACTCTGAGAGGCTGCAAGTATGTGTGATGCAGGGTTGTCGTACATACACGATACACCCTACCTACCTAGGTAGGGTGTACCGTAGCATATATAGATATTAGCTTTCCGCACAATTTACATTATTTTAGTCAAGGTTTGGGTTAGGTTTACTTAAGTTCTTCTCTACAATATCAATGAAAAAACTCCTAGTTATTCAAAATTGCGAGTTTATTCGTTGTTACAAAACAAATGAGTTACATATGGTGTTAAACTCAACTAAGGAGTGACTTTGGATGTTGAAGCGTGGCACTGCATGTCCTCAGCATACTTTTCATAAGATGGTGCGTAGCCACTGAGTGCCAATCGCAAGCATGATGACATATGATCGTCAGTTAGTCGATTGCGATATTTTGACTTAATTATCTTCATTTCAGAAAATGCAGACTCGCACAAGTAAGTTGACCCAAACATTGCCGTCAGTTGAAGGGCGATTTGCCTTAGATTCGGATATTTATCTTCAGATATAAAACACCAGAAATTTGTATCAGATGCTGTAGCTTTGAGATGTATATTTGATATAATCTGCACCAACTCATTTTCAACAGAACATGAGTTCATATTAAACTGACTTGCTACTTCAGTAGCTAATTCCTCAATGTTTTTACATGAAAAAGGATAACTTGTAAATGATGCTATATTTGCCAATTTACTGCAATCATAAAAACGCATTTCGAATTGTCCCAAAATATTTGATAATTCAGCCTCATACGTATCATGATTCAACTGAGGAATCCTTGCTTTCAAAGACGGAAAATGTTTCAGATCCTTTCTTTTCAGTTGATCTATCATAAGTTGCAATTTACTTTTGAATGCGTTTACTGCGCTAATCATCTCAATAATAGTTTTTCCTTTACCTTGAAGCTCCAAGTTAATGGTGTTCAAGTGCATTGTGATGTCAGTCAAAAATGCCAAATCAGTCAGCCATTTTTCGTTTTTCAACATCTCAGTGTCATCACCTCTCCCGTCTAGAAAAGCTGTTATTTCGGGCAAAAATTCTTGAAACCTTTCTAGGAATTTTCCGCGACTCAACCACCTGACGTCCGTGTGAAGAACTAAATCAGTGTGTTCAGCTGACTCCCTATCTTCCAACTGCAACTTAAAGAGCCGCCGTTGCAAGCTACGTGCTCGGATGGAATTCAAAATTTTTGTTGCAATGCCCATAATATCCTCCGTGTTTAAAACTTTTGAACACAAAACTTGTTGATGTATAATGCAATGGAATGAAAAAAATGAAGGGAATTCTTCATTAGCTCGATACAATGCCACAAAACCGTTCTTGTTTCCAGTCATTGCTGGTGCTCCATCGGTTGTAATGCACACTAATTTATATATTGGTAGCTTGTAGTTTTTTACAAAATTGATGAAAACGTCATATATATCTTCGCCACGGGTCTTCCCCTTCAGAGGAATGATTGTCAAAAATTCTTCCTTAGCTAACATGTCATTGAATACCATCCGAATAAAAATACACAGCTGGGCAGTGTCTGTCATATCGGTGGATTCGTCGAACTGTAAAGAAAAGTATGTACATTCCATGATATCATGTTTTAGTTTATCTGCGATGTCCTGACTCATGACTTCAATACGCCTTGTGACAGTCGGACGAGATAACTGAAGTTCTCTAATAGCAGACATGATTTCTGTTTTATTTTTAAAATCTCCAAATAAAGTCTCACCCGCTTCAATAAATGGTTCCTTCACAACCGTTCCATCTTCGAATGGTCTCTTGTGTTTCGCCAATATATGAGATATTTTAAATGACGCGATCGTAGCAGCTTTTGATTGTTTGGCTGGTCTTGTGAACATGGTTTGTTCTTTTTTCAAACAAGATATCAAATCACTTACTTTTCGTTTTCTTAATTCACTCTGTGGCGGAAAATCCTTTTCATAGTTTTTATGAACCGCTTTATGATGCCTCTCTAAGTTACCACGCTTAGGTATTGCAACTGACGCACGACAAATAACACAAATGCACTTATCCTTCACCATACAAAGGAAAAAACCTTCCTCCCAATCGTTATTAAAATGATACGTTTTAGATTTCTTCACTGCACTCATTTCGCACTATTTAATAATAAACTTTGTATCGACGTAGTATCGCCTTCAAGTTACAATTCAGAATGACTCCAATTCCTGCAGGCGCAACATTTATATCGGCGTGAACGAAAGTCTCGAATGTTCCCGTCAAATGCGCCGCCGGAATGGTCTAGTACAGTCCAGTCTAGAAACAACGCGGCTTTTCTTTGACAAGTACCGCGCGTTCCTTTGATAAAGCCGCCTTTTGCCACAAGCAGTGTTATTACGTAATAAATTTTTGTAGTTTAGTTACCTACTTATTAAAAATTGTTTTCTTCTCGAGATGTACTCAAAAAGCACTCGCGATCGCGATCGAACGTTTGAGCACCCCTGCTTTAGAAGAACGACCTGTTTTTGATCCAGTATCATATAACCTTCGAGAAAGATCAAGATTAAGACTACCCATGCGTTTCGCGTTTACCGCTGATGTATGTGATGTATTTCCACCCGAGCCAAAAATATATGAAGAAGCTGTAAGAAGTAAAGACGCCGAAAAATGGTTGGAAGCGATGAATGACGAAATGAATTTACTACTGAAGAACAAAACATGGAACCTGGTTGAACCAATTCCTCAAAGGAAGCTAATTGATTGCCGATGGGTTTATCGAGTAAAACGAAAACAGGATGGGAGTATTGAAAGATGGAAAGCAAGACTAGTTGCAAGAGGCCAGGAAAAGACTACGATGAAACGTTTAGTCCTGTCGTAAGTTTTGACGCAATACGAACTCATTGCAGGTACGTCGCATTGAAGGTTATGAGAGTGCCTACCTGCAGGAACTGGCGAGGCGGGCTGTTGAGAGGCCTGATGGCTTGTGGAGATGACAAGGCATCAGGGAGTAAATCCTCCTGTGTTAGTGCCTGGTGGAGATCGCAGAGCAGCCAGGCAAGCAAGAAGGCGGGAATACCTGCGGATCTAGAGGCATCCGGCTCGTGTAGGTGCGGATGAACAAGTTTTACCCCCTCTCCAGGAGATTGTGGAACTTTGGGGGTCACACTTGAGTGCTCTCAGCCACAACCCTGGTGAACCGGTGGTACCCCCAGCTTCCACCAGGGATTCCTTACGCAGCATTATGTGTACGCCAGTGCTTCATAACAAGGCATGGAAGTGCTGTGTCAAAATCTCCCCGTCTGCTGGACCTGATGGTATTTCTGCCCGACGCTAGAGTATAGACCCGAAAAATGTCAAGCTGCTCGTCCTCAACCTGTTACTTCTTTTGGGAAGATCCCTGAAAGCGTTGATCCGTGCCTGAACCATCTTCATTCCAAAGAAAGAAGAAATTGGGCCTGGAGGCTACCGACCAATTTCTATATCGTCAGTAGTTTTCCGCCATTTTCAAAAGATTCTGGCATTTCGCTTCCAAGTGGCTGGTGCTTTGGTGACGTGCAGAGAGCATTTTGGCCAGCAGGTGGCACAGCGGAGAACCTAACTGTTTTTCAAACTGTCATCATTGGGCGCGGGGTACGCCGGGGATCCTTTATCGCCACTCCTCTTCAACCTGTTCTGAAAACAACACACACACACACACACACACACACACACAGACACACACACACACACACACACACGCACACACACACACACACACACACACACACACACACACACACACACACACACACACACACACACACACACACACACACACACACACACACACACACACACACACACACACACACACACACCCACGGAACCAAAGTTGTTCAGAATGGTCTAAAACGCAAAATACGAATTTGAATTTTGATTTTGGAGACAAAAAATGTACTTATAGGTAGACTCGGAAGCCAACGAATCCTTTTATTCGTATTGACTGTGTTTGGGAGTAAGACGCTTCTTCAACGGCTTGGCCGATTTTCGCCTATTGCACAACTAGTATGGTAACGGTGGTGGTGGCTTCACGCATCTCACCGAGGCTGAAAATATATTCCTAATGTTGAATATTAGTATTAACTAATATTTAAAAATTATATGGGGATGTGAACCCTTTAATGTTACCGTGGATTATTACAGCACTCTTGATAGACCAGTTTAGCTCTGCATTTGTAAGAACTATATGTAGGTACCTCGTAAATGTCACTATTCTAATAATGACGCTATTCCTATCCACTTTTAACGTATTTATTAAAATCAACACATGTTTGGCATGTCTTATACGTACAGTAGAAGTAAGTTCTTCTTAAGCATAACAGTGACAATTTTTCAAATTTTATGAATTTTGAACTGATGCATACTACATACATATAATTTGACAAACTCCACCAATAGTTGGACCATGACAAATTAATTGGGTGTCCGGATGGAAGGAGAGAGATTACTGTGAGCTAGTGAACAATTTTACGAAGAATAGACGATAAACAAAGAAATTCACTTAGGATTAATGTAGGAATTGGGAAGATCGGGTTCTTCGAGAGGTATAAAATGGAATGATAATACCGAGAGAGGTTCAGAAGTTGTCGGGGAAAGGAGGCGTTTGATGTGAATAACTTGGTACTGTTTGTGATGTGTGTGTGTGTGTGTGTGTTTAAATATGTCAGTAAATATCTTAGTGGAAATGGGTTGCTGCGCCGTCACAAAACCCAATGAGTTCGTCAGCACTTCGCTAGCGTTTGCGAGCTCCATGTATGCACATGCTGGAAGCGCGCAGGATGGCAAAGGCTATTCTTGCTCGAATCCATCCTCGCACTACATCTTGGGGCCGACCCCACCTATCGCTCAATCGCTCAGCCAGCACCTTCAAATTGATTGTTGATTGTTTTGGTTGTTTGGATGCAAACAATCCAAACTGAAAAATCACTTTACTTAGTTTCACCGATTTTTAATTTTGTGTTCCATGAAATAAAACTTATAACAAAGGTTATACGGCCCAGAATGGTGGAAGGAGGCGAAACAGTGGACAAAGTGAGTGGAATAGTTAAGTTGAATAGAAAGAACTATAAAACGTGGTTATTTAATGTGAGACTTGAACTAAAAGATAGGAAACTGTGGGAAGCTGTTTCAACGACAGACGATTTGGCTTTCGATGACATACCTGAAGAGATCAAAGACCGAGCATACAGGTTGGTGGCTAGAACGCTCACGGAAGAGATTCAGGAATCTATATTGGACATCACCTGCCCGAGAGCTTTGTGGCAAAAACTAGCTAGTAGATTCCAACCGAAAACTAGACTGAGAAGACTCCAAGCCTCCAAGAGCCTTTACTCTGCCAAGATGTTGAAAAATGAAGACATGGAGACATACATAAATCGGGTGCAGTCATACGCCTCGGAAATAGTAAAAGCGGGGAGCGAAAGAATACACGACGAACAAGTATGCAACGTAATTTTAAACGGTTTGCCAGAAGAATACGAAACTACCGTAAGTATGATATGCACATTCAATGATGCGGATTACACCCCAGAAAAGGTGGAAAGTATACTTTGTGGTGAGTTCAAGCGAAAAGATATGAAACGAAAAGAAGAAGAGTATAAAAATGAACCGAACAATGTTTTATTAAGTCAAAGGGATTTCAAACCGAGAAATTTTAACAAAAAAATAGAGTGCTACATCTGTGGGAAAGAGGGTCATATGGCTAGGTTCTGTAGACAGAGAAAGAAGATTGGGGAAGAAGAAAAGACAACAAAGGATATGAAATCGATGAACGTAGTTTGTTTGAATGTTGCAAGTGCTCTTAGAGACAATGAATGGTTATTAGACAGTGGGGCTAGCTGTCATTTTTCTCCGAATCGCTCAGATTTCAAGGAATATAGGAAGTGTGATGATCAACAAGTGGTATCGCTGGCATCAAGAACAAACTGTAAAATCGTAGGCGTGGGAAGAGTGGTGATCACAAGTTCACAAGTAAGACTGTCGATGGCACCTTTGAAGTCAGCTTTGAAGAGGTTTATCATGTTCCCGAATTTAATTTCAGGCTGTTATCAATAGCTACAATAGAGAAAAAGGGTTATCGTGTCGTAATTCAGAAAGGTGTGTGTCAAGTATTTGACTCTGAAAGGAAATTGATACTCGAGGCGGCAAGAAATGATGCCAACATGTATTCATTGAGAAAATTTACAAAAGCGGTCTGTCTACTGACTCAGGAAAATAAGAAAAGCTGGCATCAACGACTAGGGCACGTCAATCAGTACCTGATAAGGGATATGTATAAAAAGGAAACAGTTAGAGGGCTGGATAATGACGTCTTGAAAGAACAAGGTGTCACATGCGATGCTTGTGTCAAGGGCAAAAACACTCGCAAGCCTTTCCCGAAAATCAGCGGTTTGGTAACAACCAAGTTATTGGAATTGATTCATTCGGATGTGTGTTGTCTCCCAATAGAATCGAAATCGGGATTCAAATATTTCGTCTCATTCATAGATGATTTTTCCAGAAGAGCCATGGTTTACTTCATGAAGACGAAAGATGAGGTTTTGAAACATTTTAAAAGATTCAAGTGGTTGGTTGAAAACCAAACAGGAAATAATATCAAGTGTTTGAGAACTGATAATGGACGAGAGTACGTGAGCAAAGCATTCGATGAAGAACTAGAGAGATGTGGAATAACTCGTCAGCTCTGGTGCCCATACAGCCCACAGCAGAATGGGGTTGCTGAGAGATTCAATGGGTCAATGCTGGATTTGACTAGAACAATGTTAATTGCGTCACAGGCTCCAAAAAGTTTCTGGGCTGAAGCTTTGAATACAGCTTGCTATGTAAAGAACAGGTGTTCTTTGGATAATGGGAAGACTCCAGAAGAAATCTGGACAGGAAACAAACCCAGCGTGAAACACATGAAACCTTTTGGTTGTAAAGCATTTGCTCATGTCCCAGCGGAGCTAAGGAAAAAGTTGGATGATAGAGCGATTGTGTGTGCATTGCTGGGGTATAGTGGGGCTGCGAAAGGGTACAGATTGTGGGATATCACGAACGGTAAGATTTTAATAAGTCGTGACGTGCAATTTGAGGAAAATGAATTCCCGTTTATGAAAGATAATAAATCAACAGAAGAGTATAGTGATCTTGAAGTGTCATCATTTATGAAGACCTTACATAATCAGAGGGAGGAAATCAATGCCATTGAGGAAGCTACGATATTGATGAACGAACAAGAGGAAGAATTGGGACATGGACAAGCAAGTCACCTTGATAGACAAGAAGACAGAAGACTACAAGGAGAAGAACATGGGCAAGATGGGGATGAAGAAGAATCTGGAGATGAAGAAACTGCAGAAGAGCAAGAAACAGAGAGCCGAGAGAGAAATCACAGAATGACGTTAAGGGACAGAAGTCAGATCAAGAAACCCGACAGATACTGCGCGAATTCAATTGAGAAAAAGGTCCCTAAAACATACAAGGATTTGCATGCTGAATTTGTGGCAATGGCTTCATGTGCCATGGAGGTGGTTTGGCTTGGCTACATTCTACGTGAACTGGGCTTGGACTCATGCGGAACTCCCCGAATTTTATGTGACAACCAATCTGCTATTGAATTTGCAAAGGGCAACAAAGTCAGTTCTCATTCGAGGCATATCGATATCCGGTACCACTATTTTGAGGGATCTGATAAGGAGCCAAAACATAAAAGTTGAATACATCCCGACCTACGATAACTTAGCTGACATTTTTACTAAGCCCGTTTCAAGATTCAAGAACGAAAAAGTAATGGATAAAATTGGAATCAAGAAAAACAAAAACAAGGAAGAATTTGTTGATTGTTTTGGTTGTTTGGATACAAACAATCCAAACTGAAAAATCACTTTACTTAGTTTCACCGATTTGTAATTTTGTGTTCCGTGAAATAAAACTTATAACATTTATATATACGTATTTTCAGTTCTTAATAATCCAATTTGAGTATAAACAGCACATACCTTTATTTGACCGTTGTTCTACTATATTACATTAGGGATGGGTGATCAAAAGCTGCATCCATCGTATGAAACACTTATATTCATAATTGACCATCTAGCGTCATGGCTCAATTGGTAAAGCACTTCTCTGGTGACCAGGAGGTCGCCTGTACGATTCCCGGTCAAAACGCCTAATTATTTTTTGATCTTACGATAAACGGAAACACAATATACAGTTGTACGATGGTAAACGTATAGAGCAGACCATAGGGCCTCTTAATAACGCGTCCCCCGGTTGAGGCCGGGGAAACACCACCTTGAAGGAGACAATTAACCCCAACAAGGCTCTACTTCCTAGCTGCCGCGCCCCTAGATAGGGGAGAACTACAAGGGCGTGAAACCTACTACCCCCGCGAATAATTTAAGCATAATGAGCACAATGTACAGAAAATTTCAATTTATGCGTTGTGCTGGTGAGCCATCATGTGTTATGCGGGTTAGTATCATGTGTTGTGCGGGTTAGTATTCTGCGCCGTGTTGGCCCCTGTGCCAGAACGCAGCTTTTATACCTACTATTGTATGATATACTTTCAGGAGAACGATATTCACATTGGAATGAACCTAGTCCCATAAAATGGGATTAGAAAGGTATGAAACAGGGTTCGACTTCATATTCGAACTTAGTAGGTACTGGTCTCGTGTTTAAAGTTGTAAAGCTCTGCAGCTGTAGGCAATGCGGAGGTTGTGGGTTTTGGTCCTTGTATAGAAATGAAATGAAAATCAGGAAAATCTGTTTGAAGGAGATATTCCCCCATCAGATTTGGAGAACAACAATGATGTTTATTGTGTAATTGGCGAAAATCGGCCGAGCCATTGAAGAAGCGTCTCACTCCCAAATGCAGTCAAAAAGAGTGAGAGAATATAAATATTGGCTTGGCTCAAATTGGATGATATCATACATTTTTTGGCTTGGCATCTTTTGTACGCAGAGCGTCTTTTTGGGGGACACCACACATTTTTGCTGGTCTAGAGGGAAGAGGTTGTAATGTACGGGGTGCGTCAGTCATTTCATTCGACTTTTGTTGTCCAAGAGAAGCTCCCTGTCAAATTTAATTTTCCCCGGGTGATC
The DNA here is from genome assembly GCA_030762985.1 of Adelphocoris suturalis. NCBI lineage: Eukaryota > Metazoa > Arthropoda > Insecta > Hemiptera > Miridae > Adelphocoris > Adelphocoris suturalis. The sequence goes on from CM061040.1 coordinate 81,687,257, forward strand.
AGAAGAGAATATTTAGGTCACATAGCTGATTAGGAGTGAACCCGTGATTTAGTTCATCTCTTAATGCCCTAGAGCAGGGGTGCTCAAACTTGAACTGCTGGCGATCTACCTCAATATTTTTAGACTACTTACGATCGACTCTGAGAGGCTGCAAGTATGTGTGATGCAGGGTTGTCGTACATACACGATACACCCTACCTACCTAGGTAGGGTGTACCGTAGCATATATAGATATTAGCTTTCCGCACAATTTACATTATTTTAGTCAAGGTTTGGGTTAGGTTTACTTAAGTTCTTCTCTACAATATCAATGAAAAAACTCCTAGTTATTCAAAATTGCGAGTTTATTCGTTGTTACAAAACAAACGAGTTACATATTGTGGGAGATTCTACATTATTATAAATTATTTGGTTACCAACCAGATGCAGTTTGTTAGTTTACATTAGATTCAATAAATGTTCAGTTCGTGTTTGTAATTCAATCTGGTTGGTTCTTATTTACTAATATTAATCAATCTTGCTACCTATTATCTGTTCGTAACATTTGGTGGCAGCCGTGGGATAGGATGGTGAATACGCGTTCCATGGCTCTTGGAGAAGAGGAGGTAAGAGATGAGGCTCACCACCACTCGACAGATTTCAGGAAGCAGCTAATCCTACGGAAAATATTCCAATTTCCGGGATTTTAGAAGAATTTCGACAGTCTTGGGAGTTAGAAAAGGCGAACTTTATGGAACAGCTACAAGCAGAGTGGAGTGCAACACTATCAGAACTACGTATTGAAATGCAAAATGACTGGTCCCAATTTTTGATTGAATTTCGTCATAGTGTAGCATCGATGTCTCAGCAGAATGTGTTGGGGGACCCGAGCTCAGCTCAACCAGTCCGTAGCACAAGTGTCTCCATGTTCAAACCAAAGCCTTATGATGGGAGCGTCGAATGGGATGCATACAAAATACAGTTCGAAGGAATTGCTGCTCGGAATGGATGGGATGACCCAACAAAAACTGTGGCTCTTGAGTCGGCATTAATTGGTTCAGCTTTAGAAGTTCTGACACAAGTGGAGACAAGAACTTACTGTAATTTAGTGGATGCTCTTGAGAAGAGATTTGGTCACCGAAATCAAGCTCAGAGATTTATGACGATGTTGCTTGCCAGAAAACAAACTTCGGAAGAAAATGTGACTACGTATCATCAAGCTCTGTCTACTTTTGCTCGTCGTGCTTGGCCAACTGGAGTGAAGGATAATCCGGCTGAAGAAATGATAGTCTACCATTTCATGCAAGGACTTAGAGATAAGACTTTGCGGGAAAAAGTCATGGGAGTTTGGCCAAAAACGATGGATGATGCACTAACTGTAGCACTTCGATTTGAAACAGTTGCTCATGCGGCAGCCCAACCTCTCCCGGCACGCAGTTTAACAGAGCACGTGGTGGTGACAGACAGTGATGATACAGCATTATCAACACCGACATCTGAAGAGGTTCCTGTGAGAATTTCAACCACTAAATCAAGACAGCAATGGGTTCAAGTTCGTCCACGACGGCGAGCCACTCAACAACAAGTTATGTGCTGGAGATGCTGCACCCGAGGACATTTGGCTAAATTCTGCCCTTTCCCACCAGCAGGGGTCGTTTTACAACGTGAGACTGGCTCAAACCCACCACAAATGGTTCTCGGTAGCCCATACCCTCAGTTTCCTGGCTGGCATCCCCCTAAGCATCTTCAATCACAACATCCCCTCCGACATTCTTCTTCTTCGGGAAATGCAGGAAGGTCGGACTGATGGGGCCCAAGCCGATCAAGAGTACATTGCCCCCAGAAGAAAATCTCATTTACCGGGTTTCCACGAGTGCATCTTTGGTTTTGAAGGGGAAGGTGTGTGGTACAGCCTGTGACATAGTAATTGACACAGGGGCAACAAAAACTATACTCAATGTAAACTTCATGAAGTACATAAAAGGACCAATCACTTCAGGAAGATGTCCATCATTGAGATAAGTTTCAGGAGAACTCATTCCTGTTCAAGGCTTGGTCATGGTAGACTTCCAATTCAAAAGTGGTATTAAGCGTACTCATCCTGTTTTGTTAGCTAAAATATATGAGGACTGCATTCTTGGACTTGACTTTTTGATCAAACACAATTGCTTAATCAATCCAGCTGGACAATCCATCATTCTTGATGGGAATTGTCTGGAGACTGATGCTGGATCCATTTATACTACTGTGATGGATGACATTGCCACAGATGGAATGCAGAAACTGGTTCCTTTAGATGAGTCTGTAATTTCACGGTGCGAAGATCAGGGAGCTGCTATGCAACTTCAGAAGATGGTTGATGAGGGTATTGCAGATCTTAACGACCAACAGAAAGAAGAGGCAAAACATCTGTTTCAGAAGTTCTCAAGTATTTTTGCTAAAGGAGGAAAAGATTTGGGTACTATATCTGGTTATACCCATTCTATTGATGTTGGGAAAAACCTACCTGTACGACAAGCTCCTCGACGGATTGCACCTCATCGCTTAGAAGAAGTGGATAAGCTTATCCAAGACATGGAGGAAACTGGTGTAATTGAACCTTCTAATAGTCCCTGGGCCAGCCCTATCGTACTTGTGCCAAAAAAAAGATGGATCTCCCAGGTTTTGTATCGATTTTCGTCGCCTGAATGACATTACACGGAAAGACTCGCATCCCTTACCAAAAATAGAAGAGCTAACAGGGGCCCTGGCTGGAAGTCAATGGTTCTCCACCCTCGATCTTCAGTCAGGGTATTGGCAGATTCCCATGGCTGCTGAAGATAAAGAGAAGACAGCATTCTGCACCCCTCGAGGACTCTGGCACTTCAAAACCATGCCTTTCGGACTTTGTAATGCGCCAGCCACATTTCAGAGGGCTATGCATGGAATCTTACGAGATGAAATTCGTTTAGGACGAGTGAAAGTGTATTTGGATGACGTATTGGTGGATAACTCTAACTTTGATGAACATTTACAATGGTTGAGAAGGGTTTTTGGTGTGCTCCAGAAAAAGGGGGTTAAGCTTAATCCAAAAAAGTGTCAGTTCTTTAGGCGAAAAGTGACCTATCTTGGCTTTGTTATCTCAGGACAAGGAATAGAAGCGGACCCATTAAAAACTGTTAAGGTTCGAGAGTGGCCAGCGCCCACAAATAGCAAGGATGTAAGGACATTTGTTGGTATGTGCTCATACTACAGATGTTTTATTAAGAACTTTGCAGAGCGAATGGCCCCTTTGTATGCCCTGCAAGATAGAACTGCAACATTCAAGTGGACACCTGCCTGTGACGAAGCATTTGAAAGCATCAAAGCAGCACTCACTGAACCCCCAATTTTGGCCCATCCAATTCCAGGAGCTGAATTCATATTGGATACCGATGCGAGTGATCGTGCAGTTGGTGCTGTCTTGTCCCAAGTACAACAAGGATCTGAACGAGTCCTGTCATACTTCAGCAAATGCCTTTCACAACCAGAACGTAACTACTGCACCACACGAAAAGAATTACTTAGTGTTGTGAAAGCTCTGAAACATTTTCATTCTTATGGACTGGATTGTGAGAAGGCATTTGTAATACGAACGGACCATGCATCACTTCAATGGCTTCGCAATTTCAAGGAACCGGACGGACAATTAGCCAGGTGGCTGCAGCAGTTATCACCATACAATTTTCGAATTGTCTATAGACCAGGGAGATTCCATCAAAATGCAGATGCCATGTCCCGCCGGCCTTGCTTGGATGATGGCTGCAAGCACTGTCTACGTCAAGAACAAAAGTCCGCAGAGGAACAGGCAGCTCGTGTTAGACTCTCTACAGACATGGATCAGTGGGTGGTGGATCAGGAAGCCGACCCAGAACTGCGATGTGTGAGATCATGGGTAGTTTCAAATAGGCGTCCAACTTGGCAGGAAGTTGCAGCTGCAAGTTCATCCTTAAAGAAAATGTGGTCCCTGTTCCCTAGTCTCAGCATAGTGGAAGGGGTGCTAATGAGAGTTTGGGAGAATGATAGCGGCACGCAGAAAGTGACCCAAATTATTGTACCAGTAATGAGAAGGAAGGAAATTATGGACTACGCACACAACTTGGGACACTTTGGCCGTCGGCGGACCCTGGGGGTAATTAGAACAAAATACTACTGGCCGGGTTTACAGGGTGATGTGAAACTTCATGGAATGAGCTGTCAGGTTTGTGGTCGGAGGGGAGACAAACGAAAGATGAGTAAGGCACCACTGCAGAGTTTGGTTTCAGGAGTCCCCTTTGAAAGAGTGGCTATGGATATTGTTGGTCCTCTTCCTGTCATTGAACGGGGTAACAAATATATAATTGTTGTGGTTGACCACTTCACAAAGTGGCCTGAGGCCTTTCCAGTCCCTGGCATTCAATCAGAAACAGTCGCACAGGGCTTGGTAGAGACAGTGATTTCAAGATTCGGTGTTCCCAGAGAAATGCATACTGACCAAGGAACTAGTTTTGAAGCCCAGGTGTTCCAGGAGGTAATGGCTCTAATGCAGATAGAGAAGACGCGAACAACTCCACTACGGCCACAAAGCAATGGACTTGTAGAACGGTTCAATCGTACTCTCTGGAACATGCTCTCCAAAGTCGTAAGCAAGAACCAAAGGGATTGGGATCGGTGGCTCCCTTGTGTACTTTTGGCTTACAGAGCCACAGAGCACTCATCCACTGGATTCTCACCATCTGAACTGAACTTAGGGCGACATCTCACTCTTCCAGTCCCCTTTCTCACTGGCTCAACTGTTCCTGGAGTAGAGTCCACTACTGTTTATGCCAAACAGCTTCAAGAGCAGTTGCTAACAGTCCATGAGTTGGCTCGTAAGAAACTACGAGCGGCAGCAGAGGATGTCAAGAAGCGTTACGATGTGAAGGCAACAGAACCCAGGTTTGCAGTTGGGGACGAGGTCTGGTATTTCTGGCCACGCCGACAGTTGGGAAGGTGTCCTAAACTACAGTCGCCATGGGTGGGCCCATGTAAAATTTTGAAGACCATTTCAAATGTTGTGTTCCGAATTCGTCTACCACGAGGCCGAACACGTGTTGTTCATGGTGACAAACTTTCGTTATATAGTAATGCATATCAAAGCAAACAGAATAAGGGGGATAATGTGGGAGATTCTACATTATTATAAATTATTTGGTTACCAACCAGATGCAGTTTGTTAGTTTACATTAGATTCAATAAATGTTCAGTTCGTGTTTGTAATTCAATCTGGTTGGTTCTTATTTACTAATATTAATCAATCTTGCTACCTATTATCTGTTCGTAACAATATGGTGTTAAACTCAACTAAGGAGTGACTTTGGATGTTGAAGCGTGGCACTGCATGTCCTCAGCATACTTTTCATAAGATGGTGCGTAACCACTGAGTGCCAATCGCAAGCATGATGACATATGATCGTCAGTTAGTCGATTGCGATATTTTGACTTAATTATCTTCATTTCAGAAAATGCAGACTCGCACAAGTAAGTTGACCCAAACATTGCCGTCAGTTGAAGGGCGATTTGCCTTAGATTCGGATACTTATCTTCAGATATAAAATACCAGAAATTTGTATCAGATGCTGTAGCTTTGAGATGTATATCTGATATAATCTGCACCAACTCATTTTCAACAGAACATGAGTTCATATTAAACTGACTTGCTACTTCAGTAGCTAATTCCTCAATGTTTTTACATGAAAAAGGATAACTTGTAAATGATGCTATATTTGCCAATTTACTGCAATCATAAAAACGCATTTCGAATTGTCCCAAAATATTTGATAATTCAGCCTCATACGTATCATAATTCAACTGAGGAATCCTTGCTTTCAAAGACGGAAAATGTTTCAGATCCTTTCTTTTCAGTTGATCTATCATAAGTTGCAATTTACTTTTGAATGCGTTTACTGCGCTAATCATCTCAATAATAGTTTTTCCTTTACCTTGAAACTCCAAGTTAATGGTGTTTAAGTGCATTGTGATGTCAGTCAAAAATGCCAAATCAGTCAGCCATTTTTCGTTTTTCAACATCTCAGTGTCATCACCTCCTTCGTCTAGAAAAGCTGTTATTTCGGGCAATAATTCTTGAAACCTTTCTAGGAATTTTCCGTTACTCAACCACCTGACGTCCGTGTGAAGAACTAAATCAATGTGTTCTGCTGACTCCCTATCTTCCAACTGCAACTTAAAGAGCCGCCGTTGCAAGCTACGTGCACGGATGGAATTCACAATTTTTGTTGCAATGCCCATAGTTTCCTCCGTGTTTAAAACTTTTGAACACAAAACTTGTTGATGTATAATGCAATGGAATGAAAAAAATGAAGGGAATTCTTCATTAGCTCGACACAATGCCACAAAACCGTTCTTGTTTCCAGTCATTGCTGGTGCTCCATCGGTTGTAATGCACACTTATTTATATATTGGTAGCTTGTAGTTTTTTACAAAATTGATGAAAACGTCATATATATCTTCGCCACGGGTCTTCCCCTTCAGAGGAATGATTGTCAAAAATTCTTCCTTAGCCATCATGTCATTGAATACCATCCGAATAAAAATACACAGCTGGGCAGTGTCTGTCATATCGGTGGATTCGTCGAACTGTAAAGAAAAGTATGTACATTCCATGATATCATGTTTTAGTTTATCTGCGATGTCCTGACTCATGACTTCAATACGCCTTGTGACAGTCGGACGAGATAACTGAAGTTCTCTAATAGCAGACATGATTTTTGTTTTATTTTTAAAATCTCCAAATAAAGTCTCACCCGCTTCAATAAATGGTTCCTTCACAACCGATCCATCTTCGAATGGTTTCTTGTGTTTCGCCAATATATGAGATATTTTAAATGACGCGATCGTAGCAGCTTTTGATTGTTTGGCTGGTCTTGTGAACATGGTTTGTTCTTTTTTCAAACAAGATATCAAATCACTTACTTTTCGTTTTCTTAATTCACTCTGTGGCGGAAAATCCTTTTCATAGTTTTTATGAACCGTTTTATGATGCCTCTCTAAGTTACCACGCTTAGGTATTGCAACTGACGCACGACAAATAACACAAATGCACTTATCCTTCACCATACAAAAGAAAAATTCTTCCTCCCAATCGTTATTAAAATGATACGTTTTAGATTTCATTCGACTGGTCGATCGCGATCGACCGTTTGAGCACCCCTGCCCTAGAGAATCTTCCCTATCAAATTTCACATTCCTAGGGTGAAGAGGAAGTAATTTAGCTATCTCAGCCGATCAGAATAGAGCCCATCAATTCGTTAGTCTCATTATGTCCCAGAGAATCTTCCTACTAAATTTCAACTTCCTAGAGTAAACAGGAGAGAATTTAGCTCGCTCAGCTTATCAGGAAAGAGTCCCAGAGTTAATTCTATCTTGATGTCACAGAGAGAGTCTCGTTATCAAATTTCAACTTCCTTGTTTTAACGGAAGGGAATATAATACACTAAAATTTCGCTCCGAAACTCCAAAAAGCACTTCGTCAGGTTAAATGTAGCCTTTGTTTCAAATTTCTTGAAAAATGGCTGAGGAGAACTGGTAAAAGTCGGTGGTCAAATAAACGAGGTGAGACGAGACAAAAAAGTCCAACAACATGAATAAGCTTAATTAAAAGCTTGGTAATGTGATTGCAATGGTTTATTGAATGCGTGGCAATGCGAGACTAGTGTCTTGCTGGATCAAGTTTTATTTACTTTCTAAAATAATAAAAATAATATCTGAAGAAAATTATTATCAAAACGTAGTATCAAATCGCTATCAAAACTAAAATGTAAGGAAATTTTTACATGTTTGTTTAGTAAAATTCAGCTTTGTTTCATTTAAAAATAATAATAAAATAATTATAAATAAATAAAAAGTACAATAAATAAATTAAATAATTTGTATTCCCTTAGGTTTTAGTAGTGATTTATTTTGAATTTCATCAATAATTTATGTTTTGTAAGGGCTTACAATAATATGAAGTTTTATTTTTACAACTCGGTAAAAGTCTTACAATTACTGACTTATAAATACCTTTGTCTTGAAAATTTTGATCGAACCCATTTATATATATATTTCGTTACTTAAATATTTTGAAGAACAAGGCTATGATAGTTACTCTACTTAAACCTTGGCAGCGTGGCGTTCCAGATGTATCGGGGGTTCTGAAACTTTCCTCGTTAGAACAACATTTTCCACACGGAGGTGCTGATACGGTTCGCTGTCAGATTCATGTCAGGAGGTGGTGGTAATAGGAGGTATTGGTACGTCACCGTATTCTATACCCCCGGCAAGGGGCCGCTTTTGAGTTTCTGGCCGAGGACCCCAGGAGTCCAGCCCTGGTTAAAAGTATTTTGTAATATATGTCAGGCTGTAATATGTTAGACTGCCCCTTAGTTTTTTCCACATTAATGAGTAAAAAGATATTAACAAAAATATGTACTAAAAGATAATAAAATTATATATAAAAGTGTGGCTAAGAAGAAAAAAAGTGAAGCATGAATACATTACACAATAACAACTAGATACAATATACAGTGAGTGAAGAGTTATGACATATCATTGAATAGTAATAGTATGATGAAGAACCGCTATAGGTATATCAGCGAAAGAGGGCGCAGCAACCGGAACAGCACTTGAAACCACTATTATGGCTGAAGACCTGGTCCCTTGATAAATAAAAGACAGAGGGAAAAGTGGAAAGAAAAATTGGCCCAATCAAACAATTGCAGAGAGGTACAAGAGTATTCTACCACATGCGCCACGAATACCATGATTTTTAGAAAGGTATCGGGAAACAACTTGGACGGACAATTTTCCGGTCAAGGGTGAATTGTGAAGTTTGCGATACTTATCTACGAGTATTGGAGTATTGGAGTAAATCGTATTGGACAATTGGAATCGCCTCAATGCCGGAAATGTGGCTATCCAAGTGGGAAACTTGAGCACGTAATAATGGAATGTTCAGAATACGAGGGATCACGATCAGTGTTGTGCAGCACAGTTATGAGGAATTCAAACATTAATGTTGACTATAATTCAATTTTAGCATAAAAAATGTAATGATTTATAAAGAAATATTAAAATATTAAACAATAGTAATGTCAAATTATGAATAGATCTTTACGAATAGAAAATGCTCGGCTCAACCCACTAAAATGTTTTGATATCGTTGACTTTGTTATCTAATGTCCTTTACGCCTAAAACCCACCATGATGATATTTTATATTGGCTATTAAAAAAGAGTGATGGTTGCTTCGGTCTAGAGAAACTGTAGATGTGAATCAGTTATTGTTGAAGTGAATCATTCCGCACGAAGCAAGAAGCAAACGCGGGTTTTCAATAAAAATGGTGATGTTAAGGGTGAAAGGGGTGAGTTGCGAAATTTCCTAATAGCCTATCTTTCTCTCAGGTGTTCTGTAAAGGGTATTCTGTAAAAAAAAAACAGCATCAAAATAGGTTCATAATTTTGGTAGCGCATAAGCGACAAACATAAATAATTTGATTAAATTTTTTTGATTTTTTTAAAATTTGATTAGATTTTTTTGATAAGAAATAGATTTTTATAGATATAGACTAGCAGTACTCCGCTACGGGAAATATATGGTAATTACATAGCTCCAAGTCAGTATGAGCTTAGTTACGTTAAAACTAATTCCGACCAACATTGCTGCAGTAAATAAGGCGTTTTGAATGCCTATATATTTATTAAAATCTATCTTTCCGAATAAAAACTTTCCGGCTCAACCTACCGAAGTCGTTTTGGTATCGTTGAATTCGTAATTGAAAGTTCTCAACGCGTGAACCCACTCCATCCTCATTTGAAGTGATAAGTTCGACGCATGTCCGGTTTTCCCCGGGTTGTTTACGACGATATGTAGTAGGTTTGGAGAAGATTCCGATAGCTTATGATCGTCCCGGAAGTGCAAGTAATGATTTGGAAAAAGTTTCATTCCAATCGGACAAACGGAACGCCCGCGCATAAAAGACAAGAAACACAGTATGTACATTCACTTTTATATGTATAGATAGATTAACCCGAAGATGGGGAACCTAGTAGGACGAATGTATGATCATTGGATTGAATAAACAGAAGGAAGCGAAGATAGTGCCGTATGGGCCATTGGGATACAATTAATAAATAGACTGCATTTACAAAATTGAATAAAGTTACAGCAGAACCCCTAACTAGTGATTTAACAAATGCGTTATAAGTGAGCGTAATTTCGTTAAGACCCAAGAAAGACATGATCTCTTAAAGAAAAGGGGTTAGTGGTAACAGGGAAATTATAAATTTCATGAATCTCATTTTTAAATAAAAGTATGGGTACGCACATAACTGTTTTTATGAGGAACGATCCGTATTTATGAGAACTTTCCTACGAGAGAATTGATTAATTTATGTTATTCGACCTGTATCATGATTTTCATTATTATCATGCGAAGGTTTATTAAATCAACTAAGTATTGCCTAAAAATGAATGGAATGTGGATAAATAAGGCATTATTTGGCATTGAATCAAGTAATAAGGAGTAGGGACACATCATAAATAAATTGTCCTCGACACTTGAATTATTCTAATGATTTACATCTGATTGAAGCTATGCAAAACCTGAATGACCGACCGGTCTTGAAGGTGTAGTAGAAGCTTAGCGCCGTGAACTTCTTGGCATTTTCCAGTTACTCCGCTTTACGGATCTCGACCACATTATAATTAATAATAATGAGAATGAATGATAATATGAGTATCTGCGCCTTCATATTATGTGTTTAATCTTTTATGAATGTTATTGATGTTTAAAAATGTAAAATTGCTCTGTCAAATTACATTAAAATTCTTATTAACGAAAAAAAATAATATTGGTTTAATTCCTGCAACTGGTGAAGCCTAGGCCCCCATTTTCCTACATTCGTTAAATTGATTAGCGATGTTCTCCGAACTAAAAACCATTAAATCGACATTTTGGAGGTTTTCTTAACTTCCCAGAATGATTTCAAGAGCGGAGGTTTTATTGCATAATACCAAAAGTAAATATTAATACTAATTTAAGCAAGATTTTTAAATTCTATAAATTTTCTTTAAAACCATAAATATTTTTGTTTTGAACTACATCCTTGTGCATTCTCAAAGTCTAAGAAATGAGTGGTCTTATAGAAAGTGTTAGAGTTCCGGAAAACACTGCGGCCTTGTTAGTGGCGGTCGTGTGCATCTTGGGATGGCACTGCGCAGGGTTGACGTGATGAATTCAGTGTTGAAATCAGCTGCTACAATTTGTACTCAGTCGTGTTCATTGAATTCTTATTGCAACATGTCTCTAAGTTAAAGTCGAGTTTTCCGTATATGCACATAACCATATTTTACATTAGAAACAGTATAGAAACTCAAGTTTGGCAGAAATAATACTAATGAAAAGAATGAGTTCAAAAGCCAGCCATTTCGTACGTTTTTGAGGGCAAAAATATGTCAAGCGAGGTTAGACGACTAGGGCGTGAAAAAATTATGCTAGAAATAATTTACATTTGCGCATGCGCAAAATAAAGTAATAATTTGAAAATATGAAAACAGTACCATATAAAGCCTAACCCACACTTTTCCTAAAAATTTCATCAAAATCGGATGAAAACTGTTAGAACTAAGCTCGTTAAAAGGAATACACATTCGTGCATGTGCAGTAGCTACTTATGATAGGATTAAGTTGAAATAGCTAGAGAATGCTCAAATTAATCTCTTCCAACAATCCTCCAAATTTGAGCGAGATCGGACGACGGGGGCTAATTGGAATTATCGTTTGCGCATGCGCTGAGTGAAGTATTGATTTGAGATCAACAAAACTGATAGAGAATCCCCCCCCCCCCCCCCCCCCGCACACTCCCTAACCCGCACATTCCATGAACATTTCGTAAAAATTGGTTTAATAATGTGGAAATTAAGCTTGTTGCAAGGATTTGAGGATTCCCGGCAGACTCACACACACAACTTTTTTTTACAAAACTCCTCTCAAAGGCGGAGGGGGCACACCATTAGATTGAAAAATAAACAAATAAAATAAAAAAGTGGGGAGGACGCCCAGGTTTACCCGACGCCAGCTCTAGGGATAAGGGAAGTTGCAGGACGAGGAGGAAGAATGGGATGAAAGGAAGTGCCACTATAAAATGACCACCAGCTCAAGTAAGAACCCCTCAGGACGCAGGTGGTGATACCACGGAGTACTCCTGCCGAGATGTAACACACACACACACACACATCCCCACACCGAAAGACACGAAACAAAAGTTTTTCAGAATGGTATAAAACGTAAAATACGAGAGAAAATATTACTACTGATTTTTTGGAGACTAAAACTTTTCCATCTCGCAAAAGCGAAAACAATGCTTCCGCTACCTATAGGTAGATTTGGGAGCAATTCAAAATGTGAAATTAAGCATCTACGTACCAATGATTCACTAGTAGGTACTCCCCCACGGACGTTAATAAATGCTTGCCGGTTAATAGCCTCGATTTCGCAAAATTAGAATTTATAAATCCTTTGGAACTGGATCGCCTGATTTCCATTGGAATTTATCCGCTGATATGTATAAGGCAATTTCCTTGTATCTCGGTCTCACTATCTAGCGATCGTTTATGGAATTTAGAGCTTGACTGGTTAATCAACAGATTCGCTAGCAGCGCGTGATTTCTTTGTCTTCTATCGCACAGAAATTCGAAGGTTTTTTTCAATGTTCAAGCCCTTAGGGAAAGTGAACCGTTCTATGTATGTACAGCGTTGCGGGTGGTTTTAATTGATTCTTTGGGATTAAAATGATCATTGACAAGATAACAATTATTACTATTACCTAGACTGTTTTCGAGATCTCGATTTTTGAATGTTTAGCCCTTTAATACTACCCTTTAGGGTTGATAAAAATTGATGCCGATGTTACTGGCACATCCCCGGACGATATGTGATTATTGAGCCAAGTTTCATAAAGGTTCGTTTGGTAGTTTCAGGGAAAAGCTCTAGATGGTGTACGGCGGACGGACGGTTTTTTTAAAATTCGATTTTTGGCTTCTACGCATCTTGAAACTTAAACCAAAAACTTTTCAGGGGGGGGGGGGGGGGGGTACAAATTTGTTTTTCTTGGTCGATTACAAAGGTTAATTATTGAAAATAATAGAACAAAAGCGTTATGAAATATGACACGAATGTAACTCCCTTAGCTATCGTTCCACGGTAATCGTTCGCCACTTGTTGGAAACCTCTCAATTTATCACAAACTGCCATGTTTCCTTATCCGCTGTAGTGTCAAAGGAAGCTGGTTTATAGCGCCAAGTTACTAACTAATAACGCTTCGTAAACATAATGGCAATTTATGTCTCGTTTTTATCCCTAAAATAATCATGTAGTTGCCTGATAGTAGCTTAGTGATGTAATAATATAAAGTGATGTAATAATAGTATGGCTAAAGCATGTGCATGTTTTCAATAATTTAAGCCGACGGCTTTCTGTACCTAGCAACCGGGGGGGTCAAGGGGGGCGGATCCTCCCCTTATGAGGCCCTTCCGAGTCTACTGAAGCATTGTTTTCAATTTTTAGAGATGGAAAAGTTTTAGTCTCCAAAAAAGAAACGTGGGTTTTTTTTACAGTGGTAAAATTTCCACACGCATTTTACGTCATGGTCATCATGAATAACTTTCGTTCCGTGTCTTTCTTTGTGTGATTGCCAGTGTGTGCTTGCCATGTATCCGCAAATTCTTGTAACAAGCTTAATTCAACTGATTTTTAAGAAACTATGGGATGTGTGAGTTTGGGTGTAGATGGTCCCCTATCAGTTTTGTGGTTCCCAAATCAATATTTCACTCAGCGTATGTGCAAACGTAAATTCACCAGCATCATTTTCTTACGCCTCCGTGAGATGATTATTGATCTCGCTCAAATTTCGAAGATAGGTGGGTGAGATTAATTTGAGCATTCCTAGCAATTTCAAAGTAATCCTATCATCAGTAGCTTCTGCGCATGCGTAAATGCGTATTCCTTCTAACGAGCCTAATTCCGCCAATTTTCATCCGATTTTTATGAAATGTTGATGGAATACGTTCATGGTATCCATTGTGGTACTGTCACACTCCCCTCTCTCTATGTAGTGCGGATTTAGGCCCCATTGCACCTCTGGGGGCGACCTAAGACCGTGACATGGTAGCCGAGCGTGGTTTGGATTATGTACGGTTGACGCCTAGTAATCCGATCCACTATTTTTGTGGGCGTTAATGTTTCAGGAGAAACATGGCCCGGGTTTCCAGAAGGAATACCCATGATAGGTACTCGCTTGGATATATAAATAATTTCATTTGTTGTTGAATTTTAATTTCTCAATTTTCCCCCTCATATTATTTTTATTTTTCATAATTAATTTCTTCCAAGGGCATTGTTCCCAAACCCAGGGCATCGTTCCCGATTTCAAAAGTCCCCAATGTGGGCACCCACTGTGTCAACTCGTAAATCGACGATTCACAGTTGACAATAGACAATGCCCGAGACAAGGATAAGCCGACGTCCTGAATATGCAGTTCTCTGACCCAATTCACACAAACACGACTGCGCTGATGTCAGCGGATTATGAGACATGGCGTGACGTTGAAAAGAGGCTAAATTCCCCCACTAGCACCCTGGAAAGGGGTAAGGAGAATCGTTGACCGCTCTGTAACTTACGTCACGAAAACTTGTACCCAATGAACGGGATGAACAATTAGAAGGAACGACTTGGAGGAAATTGCTGGGCGATGATTGGACCCACCAAAAGCAGACACGCCCTGGACGAGTGAATAAAACTGTTTGACGAGCATCAGCTCGAGGTCTTATTTCTGAAATTGCGTACCCGTCCGGAGCCGGAATTTCGTCCGTTGAGGGAGCAATGGAAGACGGACCGGTCGCAGGTCTCCACTCTTCGGCGCCCGCGTACCTATGAAGCCAAGACGAATTCGGCAGCCGAAGATCAGCGAGTCTCCATTTCCAAGAGACGCAAATGCTGAGGAGGATTCAAGATCAACAGAGAGCCGTTCAGCCAACGGTAAGCAAACACCCCCTTTTCCATCTACTGCCCAAAAACAGTCTCTCCGACACCCACTCAAGTACAACCAGACACTTCAAGAAAACGTCCCGCGGTTCCCCTCGGTCGCGCCGTGCCCGATAAACCTGCGCGAGACGGAGTAGTGAATTTTGGAGGGCTTAGGTATATAGGAGTGTAAAGGACTGTAGGTAGTTTCTCTAGCGCTAACAAACATATGTCATAACCTGGTCATACAAGTGTATTTGGAGAACGAACAAATGTCTGAATATTCATATTAAATACGTGTTGACCAATTCAAAATTGCCATCAAAATTGTCATCATTATTAACCATTCCACTTATCATTTGTCATTCTTCCTAAAACAGCGCGGAGACAGGGGAAGTATACTCTCTGGTTATGGTCAAGTGTCTCACGAGCCTGACAGTGCGTATTGAGACCAAAACGGGAACCTTTCAATCTCGTTAAAACTAAGGGATTAAGAGACAAACAAATCTTACCCTTACACACTGTAAGTCTCCAAAGTTGAGCAAGTAATTATTCCCAGGGCATAGTTCCCATTTTCATAAGTCCCCAAAGTGGGCATCTCCCACTGTAAGTCTCCAAAGTTGAGCAAGTTATATTATTCCCGATTGTTCCAATCTTTGATTGGGGGTTAATTACCTAATGAATACTTCATATGAAGATTCATTGACAATCCATCCGGTTTTAATTTCTCTTTTTTATCCTCAATCGCCAAAGCAGCCATTTATTAGTGAGCATTAGTAGGTTAGGTTTACACACTTGCTCTTAAATCAAGTATGTCTTTAAGGGTAGGAGTGTGACAGTTACAGTCAGATCCAAGAGAATGCGTGTCTATCCGTCCCTCTCGCGCCGGGTTGAACGCGTCATTCTCGAGTTCTTGGAATGCTGTGTTTGGCGATAGATGAGGATCCGAGAACCGGAAAATCATCTTCTCCGAACATAGCACATTACGCTACTAGTACGAGTTGTATCTTTTATGGTACTGTCACACTCCCCTCCACGAGATTGATTTTTAGTTTTCTTCAGATTTTGATAAAATTTTCTGGGAATGTGCAGGTTAGGCTGTAGATTTTCCCGTACCAATTTCATTTTTCTCAAATCATTACTCCTTTCTGCGCATGCGCTAACGTAAATTACTTCAAGTATCATTTTACCCGTTTCCTGAATGACACATTTCGAAGTTTGACGTTACCTACATCTTGACTGACAATATTCCGCCTTGGAGTTTTTATGATTATTAAAACCATTTCAATGATCTACACATTTATATTATTTTCAGTTGGTAGGTGCCTACTTACTTAAATATCGTTCTACTGAGATTAGAGGGACTTGTAAAATGTAAATGTTTTAAATAATTGCCTCAATTGTCCCTATGCAGGTGCCGATATCTACGGAGGCATATTGGTGTCAACCTACGGTACGGATATGCAATTTGAAAGGGATCTCCTTTGTAATATCAAGAATTCATAATCAGTGCAAGCTGAACAGCTGTGGGGCCTCTGAGCCTAATTTGTTTTTTAATCGACTTATGATGCCGAAACCTGAAATGTAGCTCCTTTTTGGAGATCTGGAATACAGTTACAAAGTATGAAGGGACTCAGATCGGCTTCGGAACCTCTGAGGCCAGTTTATTTCCTAACCGACTCACGGTGTTGTTATTGAGACGGAGCTCCTTTGGGACTCCTCGGAAATAATTACGAGATACGGAGGCGCACTAATCAGCTAAGGGGCCGCTGAACCTATATCATTTCCTTACCTATCGTCTTTTTTTTACTTTTGGTGTAAAAGTAAAACATAAAATTGCGGAGTCCTGAAACTGTAAAAGTGTAAACCCTTTTGGGAGGCACAGTGCGCCATGTTCTGATCATATACGGGTTTTAATAATTTATTATAGACTAATAATCTACGTCAATGGGCTATCAATCACAAAAATAATAAACCTTTGTATGATAATTTGCAGCGTTTTACAGTTCTATACACGAGTTTCATTTTTATTAAATGTAACTCCATACTACTTACGTAGGTACTTGTAATTTTACTTAAAGACAATAAATTGGTGGTATGAATTGAAACAAACAATTTTAGGTGAGTAAAATATAAATATAATCGAATTAATCGTAACACTAATATTGTTGAAATAGTTTTGGCAAGTGGGAAAAATATTTCGGTGGTGCTCACAGAAATGGAAACATGTGATAACACGAGTGAGCTTCCTAGACGGGCTATATATCTAGGTAAATAACTCATTTTGTTCCATTAAAACAACGTGCTGGAATTCGGAACGGCCCAGATGCAGTTCCACCTTCAATGAGTAGGGTGCTGAGTACAGTTACAACTTGGGGAATCACACTAATCAGCAGAGCGAGCTCTTTAGCTAATTTAGCACAACATATTCAACCCAAGGATGTTAAAATTTGGAACGGGACCTCTCAGGGTGCGTAATTGCAACATGAAAAACCACACCAATCGACAGAGTGAGCTTTGCCGCTAATATTGTATTCCCATTGAATGTATGATGCTACACTTTGGAACGTGGCCACTCTAGATGTCTAATAATATAATTATAATATAATATAATTATAACTTAGGTGAACCGTTCTAAGCAGCTAAGTAGGTAAATTGGTTTTAAGATATTACTTTTTTGTAGGTAAATTAGCGTAAAACATAACAGCAGGTATCTGAATGACCAGATAAACCACGGATAATTGGATATCTGAATCCTGTGGGTAACAGGATAAATCAAAGGTAACAGGAGGAACCATGCCGGGTAATGAGGCAAACTTCGCGGAACCGACAGCAGCAGCGGATACATAATAGCAGCTACCACAAGTATTTACATTTAAATGGTTCCTGACAGACGGGACGAACTGCCGGTAGGGGGACAAAACCGGCGGGTAACGGGACATTTGACTGGTTACAACTACTACTACTACTAACCACTATGAACGGCGAACGTTATGAACAGCGGTGGTAGCTCTCTAACTAATATTCTAATTTTGTTCCTATTCAACCCAAGATGCTGAGCTTTTAATTGGGGTCTCTCTGGGTATGGTATCCATAGTATGGTGAACCACCAAATGGTGAACCACTGTAATCAACTTACTGAGGTCTGTAAATAATTAGACTAGCGATGCATCCACAACGTGCCACAGTGGTGTGGCAGGGTACAGCTAGTATTTTATAAAAACCCGCGAACTCATACTTTATTGATCATGTAATTAATGGGGTAGGGGAGAGGGGTCGACCAAGGGGGTGACAGGCGGCACCCCCTCAGCGCAGGGCATAAACTACGAGAGAGGCCTCTAGCGGCTCGTACCGGAATCACCTCCTTGTTTTCAGAGCCAGTCCTGACTCCGTGGAGATCGCCGGCAAACCGTCAGCCTTCATCCAGAGCAGACAAACTTTCGAGAGGTTTCCCCGGCAGGGAAGCGATGTTCTAACCTTCTAGCTCTACTGCAGGTAAATTTGATTCTTAGGATAAGCCTTTAGTTTAATTAAATTCAATTTATTGATGCTTGCATTTTCTTCAGGGGCATGTTCGCTCAAGTGACTGTCAATATTCCTGCAGTGCCCTTGTCAGGTTTTGATTGTGGACCCCCAAGGGCATAAGGGGTTGGGGGAAATGAAACCCTACAAAGCACCTGTAAACATTGCGCGCCGCACACTCCCCCTGTTATCTTCCCATATTTTCGCAACGTTTCATCGTTTTGGATTTATTCGAGTAGGTACCAGACGGATGAATGAAATTAATTTCAAGTTTGACAACACAAACGTTTTTTCTTTCTTACCCACTCATAGGAATGTAAATAAAACTTGAAATTTACTAGCCCTACTATTCGCTTATTACTTTTGGGAGAAAATGTAATTTCATTCGCAATCATTCATCAGGAATGATCAAATTACCCTCACAGTAGGTATCTACAACATTTGATTGAAAAACCAACAAATTTAAATAATTTCTATTTTAATTTTCCAATTTTTTTCAGAATTAGGTGTATAATTTCACAATTATTTTTTGGAATAATTAGATCGAAGTTCTCCAAAACGGTACCTACGTATAACCTACACTTAATCAAAAAATCATCAAATTGAAATTATTCCTATTTTTCTACTTTTTTTTAGGAATAAGAAACATAATATCTTTAGGAAATAGGATCATGATTAATATGAGTTACCTTTGTCGAGATCGATGATCGTGTGAGAATGAAGATATTCAAGTAAGAATAATTATGTAGGACCTTTCATAAAAAATTTTACCAAAGAAAGATTGCACATACGGGTGTATACATCAGAAGACGCACGGATCTTTTTAATATTCCATTACACAAAGAACCTAAAGTAAATAACGTCACTACTAGAAGAAACAAGAGTTAATTAGGTACATATTCCTACAACTGTGCAAGGGCGGGTTAAAGCAGTTTTACTTTGCATACACGTGGCACACCAGACTGCCAAGTTCAGACCTTACCAGAAGCGAGTAGGCTCCTGGTTATGTACCATTTTCTTCCAATCGTACGACTTCTATGAGAAATTATGCACCGAGACAGATGGTGGTTCCCAACCAATCAACTTAGGTAATATTTTGGTAAGTACCAAGTTATTTAAATAATAAGTACCGATTTTGTATGTGTTTGTACCAACGTAGATTCCTCAAGTGCAACCTCCACCAGAAATTTGCTTTTGTCCAGAAACCACTCGATCATTGGGATTGGTCTGACTCTGGGGTGGGTATTAAACTCTAAATAATCTGCTAAATAAATCCTATGAACATCAAGAAAGATTCAGCCCGTTGAACCATCAACATTGGATCACGAACTTGGACTTCAAGTTATTAATGACTATTTACCCCTGTTTCCAGAAATTAACCGGTAGATTCCGCCATGTTAGCGACAGATCGAAGAGTAGAGAAGAGAGAAAACTCGATATCTTCAATTCTCCAGCTTTGAAAGTCAATAATTTAATATCAACTCAATACAAGTACAATGCGTTTACGAAAATAGCCTCTTCTTCGTGAATGAAGAATTCCTGAAAATTCCACCACTATCCACTGAAAATCAAGGGAATAATAAGCATACTGTGGGTTTCTTGTTTGCAAATATACAGAAGCTGAAAATTCAATAAAAATCTTTTAAAAACTGAAGGAATTAGGTGCGGTTATGATGTAAAGTTAAGGACACACGGAGAAGCAGAAAGACACTTCTATTGTAAGTTCGACTAAAAATGTCATATGACTGTGAAATTTAGTTTTCGTTTTTGGGAATTCGTTTTTTCTCCTAAAAATTTGAGACGATTGTTATAATAATTTGCCGTCACGATCTGAAGAAAAACCTCCGTTGTTTATTACTTACAAAGTTTTAGATTGATTTATGATCATTACATGCAATGACTAGCAAGAGCCGCAGTTTCGAATCTGCCGAACAGCACTCCTCCCAACCAATCCAAATCTTTTCATGGTCAAATATTGTGTCATGAAAACGAGGATTACTGAATGAAAAAAAAAATCTAATAATAATAATAATAATAATAGAAATAAATAAATTGGAAATAATAATAATAATAATATTTAAATAATAATAATAATAATGTGACAACCGGTAAGCTTGAAGTTAGAGCATTAATTTGGCGAAAAGTCGTGCCAATAAGTGAATGATAATAAATACAAGTCTAAACCGAACTCGTACATAAATTCCAGCCTAGGAGTACAAGACAAGAGCTTATGTACATTATATTATGTAAATGACTTTGCTCTAGTGAAGGTTGGATTTTGGTTCTGGTGATATGTTATGTCCACAAGTTATGCAGTACATAAACCCTCTGATGAAGTTAGTGACAGAGTTAGCACCTCTGATGAAGTTAGTGACAGAGTTAGCACCTCTAACGAAGTTAGTGACAGAGTTAGCACCTCTAACGAAGTTAGTGACAGAGTTAGCATCTCTGCAGCCTGTTGTGGTAAATAGCTCATATTTGACATCAAAGAGCAAACTAACTCATTTGTTTCAATGCAACAACAGTTGAATATCTAGAAATTCACTCCAATAACTACAAATAATGATATTTCCAGCCATGTTAGTGACGTACGTAGTATTGGAAACGTAATCCTCCTCAGCTTTGATTTATCTCTTTAGATTTTGAGAAAAATTAGGAAAGGAAAGGTATGGTAGTACTCGTATTCTGAGGGCGAATCTGCTGATCCGGATTTCAGTTGAACTATGCACGTAAAGGAAATGCTAAGCCGCCAGGAAAGGTTGAGACGCTCGCTGGATGTGGAAGGTGTATGTTCTCGTACATATTATGCATACCAAACAACTATCTAGAAAAACGCTGCAAATTATTACACAAAGGTTTATTATTTCCATATTTTATACTTGCCTTTCTAAGCAGATCACTGTAAATTCTATGACACAAATATACCTATACTTATACACAAAAATGAATTTATGTCGCTGTGTGTGTGTCTGTTTGGTATACACTCCAAAACGACTGTACCGATTTTTTTTTGAAGGTTTCCTCAAAATTATCATCGAGTTTATGGTACGGACATGGGCTATATTCATCTTCCTAAATCGGGGAAACCCTACCAACTTCATCCGGGTAAACGATACTCGGTAATTTAGTAGTTCAATGTCGGTGGTAAAACTTACTTCATCAAATGTTTGCAAAGTACCTATCATTTGCTGAAAACAATTTTACGACACGAATCTAATAAGACCAAAACGATTTCCACTCTTTAAGCCAAACAAATTTTAGGTTTTGTGGATAATATAGAAATCCAGTATCAATCATAGAGTTTACAAATACATTCCTTGGGGACAACTAGGTGCTGCCATGGTTACATTGAACATAATTATAATATCATCCAGTAGGTATGTTTTTATGGAAGTATTAAAAAATTAATTTAAAACGTTCACCTAATTAATATGACGCAGTACGCGATTATCTACGTTTAAGACGAGCGAGAGAATCGAGTGGGCACAGCTATCGTCGGATACCTATTGGTAGTGAATAACAAACTTTGATCCTATTCAACTCAAGATGCAGAACTTTTTAACGGGGTCTCTTTTTGTGGTAGAATACAATTTCAACCAAAATTCATATTATTCTTTAAAAATCAAAACCTTCAAAAATTTGTATTTAAAACGCTGCAAATTATTACACAATGGTTTATTAGTTCTGTATAAGACGTTCCTTCGCAAATCATTGGTCAATAATTTTTAAACCCCGTAGGTATGTGATAGTATGATCATAAAATGACTTTTACAGTTCCAAGACCCCACAATTTTACGCCTCACAGTAAAAATGTTGAATAAAAGGTCGACAGGTAAGGAAAGAATATAGGTTCAGAGGCCTCTCGCTGGTCAGTGCTCCTCCGTACGTCGTAATTGTTTCCTTGGAGTACCAGAGGAGCTCCATGTATAAAACAACACCGTAAGTCGGAGAGGAAAGTTAGCCTCGGAGGTTCCGAAGCTGATCTGAGTCCTTTCATACTTTGTAATTGTATTCCAGATCTTCTAATCAAGTTTCAGAATCTTAAGTCAATTAAGAAAAAAAAAAAAAAAAAAAAAAAAAAAAAAAACGAGGCTCAGAGGCTACACAGCAGATTAATTTGCACGATATTGAATTGTTGATATTACAATGGAGGTCCATTCTAAATTGCTGATCCGAAGGTCAGCCTTCAGCTGATCTTCTTGCTGATCAATATGCCTACATAGATACTTTTAGGCACTTGCAGAGGGAAAATGAATGCAATTAATTAAAACTAGTCCCCCTGATCTCTGGATAACGATATTCAAGTAAGTAGGTACCTACCATTTGAAAATAACATAAATGTGTAGATAATTGAAATTGTTTTAATGGTAATGGGAAAACCTCATAGCGGAATATAGTCAATCAAGTTGTAGGGAACGTAAAACTTCAAAATCGGTCATTTAGGAAACGGGAAAATGATGCTTGAAGTAATTTACGGTGGCGCATGCGGAAAATAGAGTAATGATTTGAGGGAAAAAAAATGAAATTGGTAGGGAACAATCTACACGCTCTTTTTGAATGTCAACTCGCTCTCGCCCCATGGAAGGCCCGATGTCAGCTCGGTCTAACTTTCTAATCCTACCCCAAAGAGCGACTTGGCATCGCCGAGTTTTATGAGATGTCACCTCGCTCTAGCTGTGCTCTACCAAATATCTCGTAGCTATGTACTTGTAGGTACCTACAGAATCAAAGTAGCAGTTTAGTAACCAGTACGTACCTTGTAAGTAAATCAGAAACGGATGTTTCCTTCGTCAGGTCTTCTTCAGTCACGAATTACATTTGGGTGGGTTTGCTGCGAGCTGCTACATTTTTTACGAAATCCGCACGGGCGCAACATTCGTTGGTGTAATCAGCAATCAAATTATCTATAGTGGCTAGTCTCTTTACTACAGATACAGATATTTACTATAATATAGATAGCCGGCACTTGCGGCAGCCTTGAACCAGTCACTAGAAAAACTTGCTATGAGATGAAAGTAAACACGGTTAAAACAGAATTTCAGCTCTTCTCCCTTTCTACAAGATCCCATGCTGTCTCCCTGGGCTTGAATGGAGTGCCACTCCACCGGACGAGCTGTGCCACTTACCTGGGAGTGAGGCTTGATTCGAGGCTCTCGTGGTCTGTGCAAATTGACCATATGGCCGGGAAAGGCACCAAAAGGACGAGTCTATTAAGGAGACTGGTAGGATCTAGGTGGGGTGCCTCACAGGATGTACTCAGGCTGGTGTACACCACATATGTAAGACCGGCAATGGAGTATGGAAGTGAACTGTTAGTGATATCATCAGACACGGCTCTTCGCAAACTGAATATCCACTCCCATAATAGCCATGGAGCTCCAGACTGACATCGAGCCTCAAAAGTATCGCAGAGAAACTGCAGCACTTGCTCTGCCAGAGCATCTCATGCCAGAGAAATGGGGTTCAGTATTGGAGAGACTACACCCCGGCATCTGCTCCGCTAAGGGCTCAGGGAACTTTTTTGTTGAAGGTCAGGGAACTGCACCTTCCAAATGCCACTGTCCTGGCTTTGAATCTCATTGCGGAAGTAGGCTGTGCGCTCGCTGTCATACTTATTGTTTCGCAGGCAGCAATCGTGGCACTTAGTTCCCACTCGAGGACCCAATCCAGGTGCTTGGAAGAAAAGCCATTGAGGAGCTCCAAGAAGGAGGAACCACCATTGCTTTGCAGTGGATTCCTTCCCATTGCGACATCTAGGGAAATGAAAGTACCGATGCATTAGCCAAAGAGGGCTCCCAGATGGAGATGCCGAACAACCTGAATGCATATCAAGCTGCAATGGGGTGCATTAAGAGCTGCGTGAAGGTGAAGATTATGGAGTCCCAGACACAGAAGGCGACTGGCAAAAGTTGATCCAATCTTTTGGAATCAAAAGACCGTGTCATGGAAGCTGTGGCAGGATTCAGGCACATCACAGGCCATGATTACCTGAATGCCCACCTCCACAGGATCCGAGTAAAGGACCTCCCAGGATGCACACTGTGCCAATCCTCTACCCCAATGATGACAGAACACCTATTTGACTGCCCTCACCTTGAGAGCATTAGAAATTCATTCTCAACGGGCGACACCCAACAAACGGTGAAAATAGCAAAACTTTATTGGGCTGGTCGAGGTAATATGGCAGAAGAGCCGCATACCTAAATGGCGTAGGGTAAAAAAAAGAGTTTTACTGCTGCTGACGAGATTCGTACCGGTTCGTTCCGGTTGCTCCATAAGGACGTCCAAGAATAGGAATATGTTGGGGAGAGTTTGATTCATCATTTTGTTAAATTTGGCGTGAAAAGCCACACAAGCATGTGTCTTACGGCCTGAGAAGAAATATCGTGCTGCCCAAATTATAGAGGGAATGTGTAGTTTCAATTTTATGAAAGTTTCATGGATGTACTTGGAATCATCAATTTTCTTATTGTTTTTGGGGATGGCCAAATCACCATTAAAGTATGGTTCCACCTCGAAAATGCTAAAAGAGGTATCCCAAAAACAGTTCAAAGAAACCGACCTTCAGCATTATTCTCTTTATATGCGGTTGCCAATCCACATTTTTGTCCTTTCCACCACCAGCTTTGCAACAGATGGAATTTGCATCCGTGAATACGTCAGTTAGGCCACACGGCCTTGGCAGCATTATGAATTGCGATTTCAAAGTCAGCCGTGACTTTGTTGATTTTTAGGGATATGCCGAAATTATCGCATTCCCTGTTCAACACACGAAAAGCAGTCTCAGAACTCTCGTGTAGTGAAACGCAAAGTTGAAACCGTTCATCACTTTGAATACCCCTCCTCGCTGACTCACCATTTCACGCACTTCCATACTTTTTAAAATATCCACTCACAAATCCACTAATAAACACACCGAACACGAATGACTAGAAGAATAGGAACTTATACGTATTATAACAACAGGGACTGCGATCACGTAATACTGAACAATGATGATGAACACCCTCTAGATTGTGAGATAAGCGAGGAAGACTGGACTCTGAACACGAAAAACAGTTCGCTATCGGATGGTGAAAGAGTTGAATAGTTGTTGTTCGGAGTGAATAGCTGTTGCAAGGTCCAAGAGTGAGCTGACATCCTATTTTTTACGGCCTACCTCATTAATAAATGATAGGGTAGTTTAAAGTAATCCCTAGCTTATTAGCGAGGGTGCTGACCTGCACCCAAATCTACAGCCTAACCCACAAAACCCCTGAAAATGTAATCAAAATCTGATAAAAACTAGAAATCAACCATGTTCCTGGGAGTACACTCGCGCATGCGCAGGAGCTAATAATGATGGAATCACATTCAAATTAACATGGAGTGATCAAACCATTGTCCCCCAACAATGCACCAAATTTGAGCGGAATTAGACGACCAGGGCGTAAAAAAATTATGCTTGAAGGAATTTATGTTTGCGCATGTGCAAAATGAAGTATTGATTTGAGAAGTGCGGAATTGATAGTGGACCATTTACAGCCCAACCCGGACATTCTCTGAAAATTGCATCAAAATCGGAAGAAAACTGTTGAAATGAGGCTCGTTTGGAATGGAATATACATTCGCGCATGCGTAGTAGCTGGTAATGATAGGATTATATTTCACGGATTAAGTTGAAATATCTATAATTTAATCTAGTTAGTAACACTGGCTGGAGGTACTCAACAATAAATTTACATAATCGATGCTCAAGAGCATGGCAGAAGTCGGTTAATGATTCAAAACATAATTATATCTGACCGACGCAACCACCTCTGGGTGTCAATCATAACAAAAAACACATCAAATTAGTTTATTATTTTTGTATTGGATAGCCCTTCTACGCAGATGACTAGTCTGTAATTATTAAACCTTGATGTATATTATATTTCTTATCGAAACTCGTGACTTCGCGCCTCCAAATGGGTTCACTACATTACAGCACCAGGACCCAATAAATTTACGCTTTTGGTTTATTATTTTCAATAATGAACCTTTGTAATCGACAATGAAAAAGACATTTTTAACCCCACCTGAAAATTTGTTGGTATACGTTTCAAGATGCGTAGAATCCAAAACGCTGCAAATTATTAACTAAACCCGTACCTATATACTATATGATCAGAGCATGGCGCATCGTGCCTCCTAAAAGGATTCACACCTTTACAGTTCCAGGACCCCACAATTTTACGCTTTACAGTAAATTTAAAAAAATATATTTAAAAAAAAAAAAAAAAAAAACACACGATAGGTAAGGAAAGAATATCAGCTCGAGGCCCTTCAAATGATCAGTGCACCTCCGAACCTTGTAATTGTTTCCGAGCTGTCTCAAAGAAACTCCATCTAAATAACAGCACCATGAGTCGATTAGGGGGGAAAAATACCTCATCGTTTCAGAAGTTCATCTGATTCCCTCCATAGCTTGTAATTGAATTCCAAATCTCCAAAAAGAAGCTAAATTTCAGGTTTCAGCAACATAAGTCGATTAAGAAACAAATTATTCTCTAGGTAAAACTTTTTTCTTCTTGGTCGATTACAGAGGTTCATTATTGAAAATAAACCTAAATTCGAATCAAGACTTAGGTATTTATTCTTTAAAAATTTTTTTTTATTTCTAGCTGTGAAATATCGAATTTCCTAACACACTGAAAATAGGTATACTGCTAGGCAAGGATTATGAACTCCAAAAATGAGAACGCGAACAGATTCCGATTTGACACGACTTTTATTTTTATAAACACCACTTTTTCGATTTTACACAAATTTCAGCGAACCTTCGTTGCCAAGCAACAGAACAATACATAATCAATTTTAGTTAAGGAAACGTTTTCTGAACTAGTAAAATATCTTAAAGTTCCTATTCTGACGTAGGTACTCTTCACACTAGCGATTTTTTCCCATTTTCTATTTTATTATATAAGCAGTCTAGATATTTTCTGTTGAATCGCCTCGTTTAACTCAATGTTGTGTTCGGGAATATCAAATTTATCCACTAGACGGTGTACCTACAAACTCACCCCCAATTGTATTGTTATAGCAACACATCCACTAACAAACTATTTCAAATTTTTGAGTGAACCATTTTAAACACAAATGACACTCTAAATAAAGTGACCCGGTAAACTTATTAGGATGAGCGGGAGAAACAGAGAAAAAACTGCTCCTTCCTTACTCATAAAGAAGGTTAACGAATCGGAGCGTGCACGGATTGTTGAGATTCAGACAACTAAACCCAAAGGTCACAGCTAATTTGATTGGAATTCCTTCTGGGTACATGGACGTAACTAATAATATTAAAAATGAAGAATCACGAAGAGGCGGTAAAAATGCAGAGGATTGTTAGTGCGCCCTCAAATGTCCAAATTCACTGCTAATTTCGCTAATTCAATTACAAAGAACGGAGCGTCTCTCCAGCAACTAAAAATCAATTTCTGACCATTGAAAATTTTGTTTAAAAATTAACTTTTAAACATTAATTATTAATTTTAAAAATTAATAATTGTTTAAAAATGTTGTTTAAAAATTTACAAAATTCAATTAGTGCACCACAAATTGAATTTAATAATTAGAAATAGTTGTTTAATTTCCCTAAATTTGAAGTTTGCCACGGCAATATGAGACAGCAAATGGCACTACGCCTCTTCAAATGTCAAATGCTATTGCACTAACAAGATTTGTTTCAGGTATACCTTCCTTAATAACGGTTCCACAGAATGATTCCAAAAATGTGTGTTCGGGCTTTTTAGCGCATTTCCATTTAAAAAAAGGAAAAATGAGCTATTGTGTTCACTTTGTCAGTTGATGTAGCATGTATTTATGTATGACCTCCTAAAATCGATTTGAATGCCACTTCCCGACGTCCGATTTTGATGAAACTTGTTATGGAACTAATCTCTAACACGACGAGAATAACGATGTATCAGGGGCCACTGACGCATGAGAGGTCATTGATCAGCTGATTGAGCTCCAAAGCCATTTTGTCTCCTATTAGACGCAGGAAGCAAAAATTTGAGAAGGAGGCTCATGGAAGAATACCGAAGACGCATGAGAAGTCATCGATCAGCAGAGTGAGCTCCAAAGCCGTTTTTTCTCTTATACAACGCATGAAGCGTCTATTTCACGCGGATCTACTTACAAGAAAACTGTTAGTTACTTCGTGAACACTAATGTACTTTTTTTTTTTTTTTTTTTTTTTTTTTTTTTTTTTTTGTGGTTGTGCGACGTGTTGAATCAATAATTTATTAATGAGGCCGATTCAAATGCAATCCCACCAAATTATATTGTTAATCTCAACATACCTTACCATTTCATTTTTCGTTATTATTTTCTAAATTCTATTTGCTTGTGTTAATGATATAACAACACAGAGTAGTATTAGGTATGTAAGAATGTTCATAATATATATTACTAGCCTAGTTATCTGGCTCGCTTCGCTCGCTCGATATGGCTGTATAGATCCGACGGTCTTAACTGTTGCGTGGGACCTGTAGAAAGATTGGAAACAGTGGATCACTAAGGGTCATTTGAAATGTGTAGGGGATGTTATTCGCTTCGCTCGCTCTCTGTTAGATGTATGGATGCAATGGGATGTATAGTCCATCCTGAGTTCGTAGGAAAAACCCCGTTGAAATCAGACGAGTGTAGGGGATGTTGCTCGCTTCGCTCGCTAGGGGTGGGTTTTCTCGCTTGCTTGGTATGGGATGTATAGACGAGACTGGATATAGTCCCCATCTAGGGCGTTGACAGGGTGGGGCAGGGAGGGGCCGTGGCCCCCTGCCCTAGACTTTCGGGAACACAAAAATAAATTGTGCTGAACTTCTTTAAAAGAAACACTAGAATATTGAATGCGTAGTTAGGGACATGGGAAGGTATTATTGGAATTTGGAAACATGTCTTTTGTGAGCAACAACTCCTTCATAGTAAGAGAAGGTTCTAGGAAGGTATTGAAAAGACTTTTGGGATTGAACATAAGACAGGGAAGAGCGCGAAAGGGGAAGTAATTCTGAGAACCTTAAATTCTAGAAGCTTCTCTAACAGCCTGGTTCCTGGTAGAAACAATTCTTCCAGGAATCGCTCGGAGGTCGTACTGGAAAGTTCGAGAACCTCATTCGCCCAGTATAAAAAGAACTTGGTGGGTACTCAAGATAACCAGTTTAATGTTGACATCCACACGGACACGAGACACGACCAATCGCACTACAAGATGGACATATGTCGTCGATTCTTTGGGAAAAAAGGTAAGTTTATTGAGCATGATTCCTCAAGTCATACCTACCTATCTCAAATATAAATCAGAAAAATGAGTGAAAAAGAAACTTTTTCTTTCCTCTAGACTTCGTTAAGTACCTGTTATAATTTATTATTTTTTTTTCTTATTTTTACAGCTGACAAACGAAAACGAGAAACTTCTTCCAGTCCACCAACACTAGTTACATCAGGGCCCAAAGAATGAAGTCGATTTTCCGCTTCAATTCTGGAACCTCTCGCAACATCTCTAGAAGAAAGTAATCCTTCCCTTCAACTTCTGGGCAGGTAGGCACCAGATCAGAAAATCGACCTTCTGGTGGGTATCAAGAAGTAAGCCCTTTGGAAAATGAAATCGAGAAATGGGTAGGAAGAGGTAGTTTCATGACTGTTGAGGAGAAAAAACTAATATTACAGCAATGTTGGAAACCTCCTCCAAATTACAATTTTGAAGAAAATGGGAAGGCCATCAAGTGAAAATTTCTGTATGCCTGGCTTGACAAATATTCACCATGGCTTGTTTATTCAAGCCATTTGAAAGGAGCATTTTGCTTGTACTGCGTCATTTTTGCTCCACCTACTAGTACTGTTCGAGGAGTCTTAGGCTCATTTGTGGTGAGGCCATTCGCCAAGTACAAAAGAATGAATGAGTTCTGTAAAAGCCACGTTGGAAGTAGTTGGCATTCGACAGCAATGAAAGCAATGCACTCATTTATGGTTGAAAAAATTGTGTTGGAAAACAGAAAATATATTTCATTACTCGTGTCTGTGGTGATATTTTGTGGCGTGCGTGGGGATTCTAGAAGATCTGATACAATTGAAAATTGATTCTGGGGACTGTGATCTTGAAAGGTTCAAGGATTTTGTGAGATCAGATGGTCCGAAAATATAGATGCATTTCTGTTTTCATGAAGAATTTCGTGGAAATAGCTCAGGCATTGGAAAATATCACTACAGAGGGAAATAGTAATATAAAAAACAATGCATTCCTGCTTTTTAGTGCCGTAACACGACCAATATTCATCATTTGTGCCTTCATTATATCCAAACTCGGCTCTGTTGCAACCAGTGGTAAATATTTTGCAGGGAAAACAGCTGAATTTGTTTCAATGCCGCAATCATATTGAAACTGTGTTGTCGACTGTGAGGAATCACCGCGAGTCTGCTGATTCTGTGATGGGAGATATTTATGCATCGACCAAAAAAATCTCAGACGAATTGGGGGTAGAGCTTTTGACGCCAAGAGTGGTTGGACGTCAGCACCATCGTTCGAATATCCCAAGTGACTCTCCTGAGGAATATTGGAAACGATCAGTCTTGATTCCTTACCTAGACTCGTTTTCTTCAGTGCTGACTGACAGATTTTCTCATAATAATGAACCGGCGTTTCCCCTTCTTCTCTTCACTTCTACGTCATGTTGGCTTCAAAATTAGGCCATTTGAAACTTCCTGCCGAAAAAATCGCCAAGTTCTATGACTTTTATGAGGATCTGCTGTTCACAGAACTCCAATTATGGCATAATAAGTGGGCGAAAAAAATGGACAAGAACGACAATGGTGAATACTGGAATGAGACTGAGAAACTATCAACACTTCAGTGGAAATTATCGACTTGATCAAGGAAGTGGACTCCTTCTATCCTTCCATTAAAAAGGCCCTGATGATTGGGGTAATGTTACCGTGCACGACCTGCTCGGTGAAAAGAACTTTCAGCACCCTGAGGCGTGTAAAAACAAGGACACGGTCTACAATCGGGGAGGATAGGCTGAATGGTCTGTGTATGCTCAGCCTCCACCGAGATTTGGTGAAATCAAAGAAGGCAACCATTGAAGGAGAGGTTGTTGATCAATTTGCCAGCAACCCCAGAAAACTGATGCTGTCTTAAAAATTGTCCATTGCTATTTTGCAGTACCCATGTTGTATAATGAAATAATATATATAAATAAAGATATGTCATGAAAATTATTTCTCGGAATTCAGACTTTGTACCTTCTGTTTGCTATGATATGCACACGCATAGTTTATATACAATAGCTCTTGGGAGTGCCCCCCCCCCCCCCCCTTGGCTAAATCCTGCCCACGCCCATGGTCCCCCATGGTACCATCGAGATGTACAGTCCATGGTTCGGACGGGGGTGGAAAATTAGACAATTGCTTACAATCACTTTCTACAGACAATCCCAAGGGAATGGCAACAAAATAAATAAATAAATAAACAAATAAAATAAAATAAATAAATAAATCTTATAAAAGGGACAAAAAAATAAATAAATAAATAAATTGCTTTGTAATAATTTTCTGCGTTTTCAATTTGAGACCACGAAAAGTTTAATAGGTTTCATATAGATTAAACCAATCGCATTTATCTGCGCAGAAGAGCTATCCAATAAAGATCATGTGGAACCAGGAAAAATTTATTTTTAAGAACATTTCAGTACTAACAGAACTGTCGGATATTACATTTTCTTACGTATTTATTTTCCACGTATCTGGGTGGGTTTGCGTTAGTAGTCCCAGTTTTATCAAGGATTCGTATATTTACAGTTTCTATTTTCACATGAAGTCATGGAAAACAATATTCATAGGTATCTATTTCAATTTTTATATTTATTTCAATTTAGTTAGGCCATTTATCTGCGTAGAACAGCTACCAAATAAAGAGTACGTGGAACTAATAAAACTTCAACTAATTCTAAACGTATGTCCATATTAAAATATGTAAGGGAGCTATACTACCCACCCAACATTTCAGTACTAACAGAACTGTCGGATGTTAAATTTTTATTTTTCTACTAATTCTATACGTACATGTTACAATATGTGAGGAAGTATTGCCCACCCAACTTGGCAGACTTTTTTTCTGTTGGAAATCGCTTACAAACAAATTGAATCCTATAAAACTATGTGGAACCACAAAAAGTTTATTAGGTTTTATAAAGATAGGCCATTATTTTCTGTGCGTGGAAGGGCAAACGGGAGACCTCCCAAGATCAAGAGGTTTCGATTACCATGTGCAGGGTAACTACGTTTTGACGGAATAAGGAGCAGTGGTAGCTCGAAAACCAACGTTTTCGTCTAAATTTTCGTTCACTAGAATCGGAAAAAAGAATTTCATGTCACGAAACTCGCATGGGACTAAACTGAAACTTAAACGAACATTTTAAGACGAACCCAAGCACTGTCCGTCAATATTTACTGGGTCTAAGGCGGAAAAAACCATAGTGGGGAACGAATTTTTTTCGTCTTTTCCCGCTTATTCTCGCTAATTCGGGATGGCAGCATCTTTCGCCAATTTTGACGGCACCATCGTGTTCTCCGGGTCTAGAAACGTAAATTTGTCGCTGACATATGAAGTGCTCTCGATCAAATTTTAATGTGGCAGCAGATAGAAGATCGAGCGCTTGGCGAAAAAACGGCGTGTTAAAAGAGGCTCCCACCCCCCTTCCCGCCCTCCACCCCACGGTTCGGGTGGAAGGAGAAAATTTTGAAATCGTTTATGCCCACTTTCGGAGAATTCAAAGAAGATCCACCACTAGTAGACTCCCCTCACTCAGCCGTTTGGCCGTGCATAGAGACGACAAACAGTAAAAAAAAAAAAAAAAAAAAAAAAAAAAAAAAAAAAAAAAAAAAAAAAAAAAAAAAAAAAAAAAAAAAAAAAAAAAAAACTCGGCGCTCCGCCCCTTGCCAGGGGGCAAGCCCCCTGGACCCCCGGTTACCTCTATTTACATACTTCGAACGAAATTATTGAAACACAGAATGTGTTTGCGTTGTCGCGCAACCAAGTGACAACCAAACAAGCGTCATTGTTTACTATTCATTTATAACATCAATTTATATAGTTATAGTATGAAACTACGAAATAAATTCGTGATAAATCAAGAGCGATTTATCAAGTAAATGTCCTAAAGAGGCTACATACGAAATTACAGCTTCCTAGAGTGTAAAGTATAGAAATTAGCTTTAAAAGCCACTCATCTGATCCGGACCCTGGACATCGTCAAGTAAATGTCCTAAAGAGGCTACATACGAAATTACAGCTTCCTAGAGTGTAAAGCATAGAAATTAGCTTTAAGAGCCACACATCTGATCCGGACCCTGAGCATCGTCAAGTAAATGTCCTAAAGAGGCTACATACGAAATTACAGCTTCCTAGAGTGTAAAGCATAGAAATTAGCTTTAAGAGCCACACATCTGATCCGGACCCTGAGCATCGTCAAGTAAATGTCCTAAAGAGGCTACAAACGAAATTACAGCTTCCTAGAGTGTAAAGTATAGAAATTACCTATTCAAATTATTTAACCTCCGCTTCACAAATCAAACCGTTTTCGTAATACTCAGATCACCTGCTATGAATCAAATCATCGAAACACAAGCTCAATGAAATCATCAGAAATTAACAAGCGGTTGCAATCATGTTCACAATATCAATTATTGAGAATGATCACCTGTGTGTAAACAATTATTTATATAACCATGCTCATAACTCAGTTTGTTGGACACGCACTTCGCAGTAGTTAACATAATATTGTTGGATAAATCGAGAGCTTTCGAACGAATGGTCAACGAATTTTGTGGGATGAAAAACGACGAAGTACCATTTCCCTAGCAACGACTCGGTTGTACGTGAAAATCATCCGTCACACATTTCGTTACCATCCCGCGTTCTATTTTCGGCTAGTTAGTCCATTAGTCCAGCAGTGAGGTACTTTTGCCTGGACATAATTAGAAAGTTAATGAAATTTTGGGGTGTTGTTTTGGGATGCCTAGGAAAGCTAAATCCGAGTTTTCTGACAAAAAAAGCCTGTGCTCGATTGTGGGTGGCCGAAAAACCGCGATTTTTTCGGACTTTTTTCGGTTTTCCGCCTATAACTCTAAAACTATGCCTCGTAAAGGTCTTTCTTATTACATTTTCGGAAAGAGCATTAAATTTCCTTCAAATTTTACTAGTCACATGTTTTATTCGACCAAATAGCTGCTATGTTACAGCCGTTCCAAGGTACATCAAATTTCTCAAAATGTACAATTTTACTGAAAAATGCATGTTTTAGCCTCATAACATTCATTTGTACGTACTATGACTCAAATGTATGTATGTTGTTAAATACTATATGAACCCCCCCCCCCCCCTTTCGCCACTGTACTCTGCATCGCCATCATATTGAGGTGTGCTGTATAGTATTCCAATAGTCCAAAACAGTTTTTTTAATTGTAAGTACATGAATGTACAGTTATTACGTACATGAATATAATCTATACATATAAAAATCAATTGCTGTTCGTTAGTCTCGCTAAAACTCGAGAACGGCTGGACCGATTTGTTTAATTTTGGTCTTAAATTATTTGTGGAAGTCCAGAGAAGGTTTAAAAGGTAAAGTTGTTGATCTGCCCCATAGGGGGTGTTTTATGGGAGGAGGGAGAATGTGGTATCTTTGTCATCACTGAACACACTGGGGACTTGATTGTCGAGTATGTTTGGATTACTCTAATTCAAGTCAAAGACTACTTTTTTCAAAATTGTCAAATCTGACCCACAATGGAGGGGGAGGGGGTGGGGGAGTTAAAGCGTTTCGAACGTCACTGAACCAACTGGGGATCTGAGTTGTCGAATATGTTTGGAGTATTCTTAGTTAAATCACAGGCTACTTGAAAATTTTCAAATCTAACCCATAGAAGGGGGTGATTTAGGGGAAGAGGGTGGGGGGAGAAATGGGGGGGTATCTTTGTCATCACTGAACGAACTGGGGATTTTATTTTCGAATATGTTTGGATTACTCTAATTCAAGTCAAAGCTTACTTTTTTCAAATTTTTGAAATCTGACCCAGTGGGGAGGGGAGGGGGAGG
Source organism: Adelphocoris suturalis (assembly GCA_030762985.1). Lineage (NCBI taxonomy): Eukaryota > Metazoa > Arthropoda > Insecta > Hemiptera > Miridae > Adelphocoris > Adelphocoris suturalis. The sequence continues at coordinate 81,722,924 of CM061040.1, forward strand.
ATATTAAAGCGTTTTGAACGTCACTGAACCAACTGTCTGTGACACCTGCTTCTTCGAATGGAGTGAACGTGGTGGGCTGATCGTAGTTCTGTTCTTTGTCAGTGTCGTAGTCTGTGTCCTCTTCATTGAAGTCGGGCTGTGGGGAGTTTTCACACGCAGTCCCACAACAGTTTTTTCACACAGCTGAACAGAGGAGTCCTACTGTTTTGCAGCTGCAGCCTCCTGTAGTGCACCCACTAGCCTGCACTCTTGCACTCCTGATGATGTCAAGGAGATGGTCCGGAGCAGCAATTAATATTGTTGTTTTGGGAATCACGCCTGAAAATGAAAAGATTGATATGTCATTTCTGTTAACGACACAAGCGTGGATTATACTAAGAGCAGTAATATCAAATAAAGGTGTGGTACCGTGAACAATGAACGTGAGCACAAGTAATTCCAACCTCGTTTGGTTAAGCTCCAGCCCCAGGCAGATGGTATTTTTAGGTGTTTTCCTGCATACCCAAGCCATGTTTGAACTTGTAGGTGTGCCCTGTAGGAGTGGTACTTCGCAGCATCTCAAGTGAGTGGCAGTCTGGCAAGTTGAAACTTTGGTTAAACCACTACAGTTTGGAATGAGGGGTACCACCGGCCATCCAAATCATCAACCTCCACATTCCCTCCGTACATCTTCACCAAGAACTGCTTTCCAGCATCAGAGATTTGGTTTGGCGTTGCTTCTGGGTCCTTAAAAATGCTGACTATGTCTGACAGCCAAGGGTTTTTTCAAGCACTTGCACGGCTTTCTTCTTCCCAATTCCAAAGGGAGCTGATATTGTGTCACACCCACTAATTGCGTGCAGGAAGAGAATGTGCTCAAAGAAGAGAATGTGCCTAAAAATACCATCTGCCTGGGGCTGGAGCTTAACCAAACGAGGTTGGAACTACTAGTGCTCACGTTCATTGTTCACAGTACCATACCTTTATTTGATTTTACTGCTCTTAGTATAATCCACGCTGTGTCGTTAACAGAAATGACATATCAATCTTTTCATTTTCAGGCGTGATTCCCAAAACAACAATATTAATTGCTGCTCCAGACCATCTCCTTGACATCATCAGGAGTGCAAGAGTGCAGGCTAGTGGGTGCACTACAGGAGGCTGCAGTTGCAAAAAAGCAGAACTCCTCTGTTCAGCTGTGTGTAAAAACTGTTGTGGGACTGCGTGTGAAAACTCCCCACAGCGCCACTTCAATGAGGAGGACACAGACTACGACACTGACAAAGAACTGAACTACGATCAGCCCACCACGTTCACTCCATTCGAAGAAGCAGGTGTCACAGACGGCAGTGAGGATGACGGGCCAGCTCTGCAAAAAAAAAACAAAGAACGACAGAGGACTGATTTATACCTTACTAGCTGGTTCACCCGTGCGTTGCACAGGTTGACTTGAACATTATCAAATAGACTGTGACCCATGTTAAAGTAGTGCTGATAGATTCGCCCACTCAGATCCAAAAGGGGGGTCAGATTTCAAAAATTTGATAAAAGTAAGCTTTGACTTGAATTAGAGTAATCCAAACATATTCGAAAATAAAATCCCCAGTTCGTTCAGTGATGACAAAGATACCCCCCCATTTCTCCCCCCCCCCCTCTTCCCCTAAATCACCCCCTTCTATGGGTTAGATTTGAAATTTTTCAAGTAGCCTGTGATTTAACTAAGAATACTCCAAACATATTCGACAACTCAGATCCCCAGTTGGTTCAGTGACGTTCGAAACGCTTTAACTCCCCCCACCCCCTCCCCCTCCATTGTGGGTCAGATTTGACAATTTTTGACATTTGAATTGACAAAGGGTGGGGGGGGGGGGGGGTCGGGGGGTTCATATAGTATTTAACAACATACATACATTTGAGTCATAGTACGTACAAATGATTGTTATGAGGCTAAAACATGCATTTTTTCGTAAAATTTTACATTTTGAGAAATTTGATGTACTTTGGAACGGCTGTAACATAGCAGCTATTTGGTCGAATAAAACATGTGACTAGTGAAATTTGGAGGAAATTTAATGCTCTTTCCGAAAATGTAATAAAAAAGACCTCCACGAGGCATAGTTTTAGAGTCATAGGCGGAAAACCGAAAAAAGTCCGAAAAAATCGCGGTTTTTCGGCCACCCACAATCGAGCACAGGCTTTTTTTTGTCAGAAAACTCGGATTTAGCTTTCCTAGGCATCCCAAAACAACACCCCAAAATTTCATCAACTTTCCAATTTTGTCCAGCAGCCCACAGATTTTTCGACCTCACTGCTGGACTACATGGCTAAAACACATTCTGTGTTAAAACAGACAGATGGAGTTTCATTCTTATAAAATAGTAGGTATCTATAAGCAGTGGCGGCCGGTGGTCTGCAAAAGGAGTGGGGCACAAAAATATTTACCTATCTGACAGTCAAGAAGAGCATTGAGGTTTTTCTTCCATTTGTTTTGTTTTCAGTGTGAATTAACTTTGACCTAAACACATGATACATAAATCCCACTTGGGTCATGTCATGCCTTGGACAACTGTTATGAAAGAATATGGCTACTAAATAATAATCAATCATTATCATTAAATATTATTGATAAATTAAATATAAATTAATTAGATAAATAAATTAAATTAAAAATACTATCTTATAGGTACCACCTACTTACTAAGTATCTAAAAATTTTAGAATGGACTGAACTACTTAGGAGAAATAATTCTGAAGGAATATTAAGGAACTCGAATTAAATTATGATGAAATGATAGAATGTGACGTCAGACGTCAATTAAAAATCGGATATTTCAAAAGGTTATAGAAATGTTGTCTAACCCCACAACCACCACTCACTTATGTATAACCTTTTTCTTTAATGCAACATATCCAGAATGATCAATATTCTACTGAAAATATTGATTTGAGTTGTTTTCGTTGCAATTTATATTTTGATATGTGAGCTAGTAAGTGAAATGTTCAGATTAATAAATTAACTACACAGACCGCTGATCTACACACCCTAATATTCAAGACACGAACGCTCAAGATTAGTAGGTACATTCTGAAAAGCAGTTCTTAGCAAGCTTTTATCAATTGGCAATACAATCTATGTAGCATGGATTAATATGCTCCTACCTAGAAAACTCATAGATCAGATAGATGGACAGACGAAAGCCAGTAACCAGGGCTTGCCAACGGGGAGGCGACTGCTATAAGCCCCACCCCTGTCCGCCCCTCCACCCGACCATGCAGACAGGCATTGATGCAGAATGCACATAGATCCGTGTAACAATCTAAAGAGAGAGAGAGAAAGAGAGAGACAACAAAGCAGTGAACACCAGTGCACAGATAAAGGATCAAATTGGAAAACATTATTCAATAGAAGAGTTTCCTTGAGGGGCCCAACATATACGTAAAAGTTGCTTGGTGATAGGCTAGGGCTATATGGAAAGTGTTCAAAGGCAGTACAATGCAGTTCAGCCAATTTTTGGGCAGTTAGGGAAAAGCCGCTTGAATGAGCTGGCGGCATTTTGAGCAATAGGCTGAAGAAGGTCACAGTAGTATGGAGCATTTATTGTGCAACGATTTTCAATTGGACAGCAAAACTTGAGAATTCCACGAAAAAGCATTTCTCTTCTCTACATTTTTCTTCAATATGTAAATTACTGTATAGCATACTGCTATACTTTATAAGCAAAATCAATACGCCTGTCTTTCAGACTTGCAAACCTTTCAATCACTTTTGTATTGAAATTTTCAAGATTGTGAATCATATCCTTCTCAATGGAAAGCATCATAAGAGCATTCAATCTATCCTGAGTCATTGTAGACCGAGCATATGTTTTTACTCTCTTGAGAGTGGAGAAACATCTTTCTGCTTCAGCAGAGCTGATGGGCATTGTGACAAGTACAGTAAGTATTTTAACTGATTCAGAATAAGTGGCCAACAAATTATTATTGTCCAAAAATTTCAAAAACGGTAAAGCTCCAGTGAATATTTTGAAATCGTCCCTTTTGTAAATAGTAATAAGTTCCGTTTTAAGTTTTCTTCCTTCAAGGAAGGGATACGCAAGAATGGTCGCATCAAAATCCTCAATTGGAAATACTTTGGAATAAGAGGGAAATTCACTGAAGCTGAAAAGTCTGGAAGACGATAAATGGCCAGTGAAGCAATACCTAGTTCTGGCTTGGTTAATAATTATATCACATACTTCAACAGCTATGCATAACCGATCAGTAATGATGTTTTCTACTCGTCTTTTCTTTGGCATTTCAATAGCTACATCTAGGGGAGTCACCAACTCTCTGTGAGAAGAAATTTGTTCTGAATATTGATCTCTAATTTTTTTTATTGCTAAATTGAAATCCTCAATATTTTTTCGGGCAAGAACTGGGTCACAGTTTACTGTTTGCATTTGGTTATATAAAGTGTCTACATGTGGCATCAACGTATGAAAAGTCGTTAACCAATAACAAAAAGTTTCATCCTGCAATTTTGACAAAAGTCCCTCAGCTTCTCTAACTGTTGTACCCTCAAAATCACTCGACTCCCAGATGTTCTGAAAACATTCTATTAGTATATCCTTATACTCAAAAACAGTTTGTACAAGCCGGGAGTTGAAATTCCACCTTGTACCAGATGGGCGTGGTATTCTACGACTGTTGACTATTGAGTCTAAAACTTTATTCCTTTGTGGGGAGCGAGAGAAAAAACTAGAGAACCCTGTCAAATTTAGAAAAAACCTACGAACTACAGGGACACTAGAGGCAGCCTGTAGCATAATCAAATTTAATTGATGAGCATAACAGTGAACGAAACTAGCATTTGGATAGCTTTCTCGAACTCTTTTCTGTACCCCACTATTGCACCCACTCATAACAGCAGCCCCATCATATGTCTGGCACACTAACTTTGACTTATCATTGCCGATAACGTCATTCAATTCATTGATAATAATTGAAGACTTGAAGAGAATTGAGAGTATGGTTTTGGAGGTGCCTTTGAACACTGTAGCATTTTCCAAATGTGACCTCAAAATGTCGTCAGTTTTGGCTGATTTTGTTACTAAGCCCAGAAAAATTCCTCGGTTCAATGAACTATCTCTCTCGTCGTGGCCTCTTAATCCAATTTCATAAAGACCACAAAACTTGATGCAATCTATAATTTCAGAAAGTATATATCGATTTCTGTCAACTTGCTCATTGTGTTTCTTGATAGCAAGTTGATGAGCAGAATCTAGCTGTGTAGCTATGTTAGCTCGACCAATCAAAGCTAATTCTGTAATGTTATTGAGATGTTTTTTATTAGATTCGTGAGATTTAATCCGATCTGTCAGATGTTTCAAATCTGACACTCCATTCTGAGTCCATAACCCATCCCCACCTAATATTAAGCAAGGAAAACAAAACAGAGCATTCTTTCTAGGGCACCCAGTGATCCATTCGTATTTGCTATAAATTTCAGGGTTGAATTTACGAGTTCCCTTCCCATTTTTAGCAACTTGTGTTAATTTCAAGTGAGGGGTGTCTCTCCCCAAACTTTTAATAAACACCCTCTCTTCATAATTACGATCTGTAGAGGATTTTGATTGTAAATTCGCCACAGTGTTTGACTCGGGTGGAAACATTGCTATCAAGTTCCAATAATGTAAGTAAAAATAAAGTTAATATAGGTATATGTACAAACGACAATGTGGAATAAAATGTAAGGAAACTAATCTTAAGTAGAAACTTAAGTAAGCAACAATTAAGTTAATATATACGTACAAACGATAATGTGGAATAAAATTTGAAGGCAACTTATCTTGTTCCAAATTGTCCTTTTTCCATCAAGATCGAGCGCCAGGTGCTGTTGTTGAGTATTAAAATCTACCTATCTTTATTCAAAGGCAAGACGTGAATAATATAGGAACTGGGAATGAATTAGTGAAATATGAACACATTTCTACAATTAAAACAGCAGAATAAGTAAATAAGTAGGATCCTAGGTTTTAGAATACGAAAATAAGGCTAAACTATGATCTTACTTCCTACACTTTGGAAGGTTGTTGTAGTTTTCCACAGTGGTGGTGCAAAGGGAACTCTTAGCATGGAGTGACCAGAAGAAATCAGTATGGCTAATGGAATAAACCGAAACTCCTCTAGTGGAAGCCATTCATTACGTAAATTTCATTCTACGGTCTTTAGAAAAGTGGAAACCCTGCCTGGGGCATGGTCCCGAAAAATCATCAGAAATTTGACCTCTTTTTCCCATTCCTTGCCCCTTAATTCCCGTTTCTTGCCCTTTATTTCCCATTCTTTCCCCTTCACAGTCTAACCTGAATCGACGAAATTTCTCTCTTGATAGAGTGATATTTTGGCAATCTTTTTCACTGGTAGATGGATCTTAAACATATTCCTTCTAGCATCCACCTTGGAGCCACAGCATGGAGCTACAGACTGCGCTTTTCGTTCTAATTTGAAACGATGAGTTTTGTTTGTAAAGTCTTCCTTCCAGTTTGTTACTTTTTTCCCAAATGTACTGGGGCAATGTCCCGATGCCCCCCCTCACCGGCCGCCCCTGTCTATAAGTAAAGTTGGCGGTGGTTCATGGTTTTTAAATTAATAATTAATCTGGTGCTGAAATCTTATAAACGCGCCCAAAAAGTGTAAAGAGAACCGTAAATTGGTGCCCAACTGTAGAACCATTATCTCTTATCGAAGTAAAATATGTTCTTGGTTCGCAGGAATATCTTCCCGACTCTCACAACTTTTCACTTTACGCCGGTATTTTCTGGTAAAGGCGACAAGTTAGTTGGGAACTTGATCCCGGCAGATGGCAGCGTTGTGGGCGATAGGTTGGGCCCCAGGGGTGGTGGAAGGGGTGCCTAACTTCATTGGCAGGCCCTTCACGTAGGTACTTTTCCTTGCTTCCTTCACTCTCAGCCGACTTGAACCAGGAATGTCCATCTGCTGGACCCACTCGTAAAAGTGAAGTTATATTTAAATTTATGTACCTTCCTATAACGGGTAACACTTAAATGGTCGGCACCTAGTGTACGGTTGCATTGCGAACTTAATGACATGTATACTCGAGAGATAGACGTAATTACGCATTGAAAAAAAAAAAAAAAAAAAAAAAAATTCCTTCTTACAACGAGTTCTATATTCTTTGTACTCAATTAAATTAATTTATATCTTTGAGTCTTTGAGGAAATGTTATTTGATGTTGGTACAACAAAGGGCTCCGCCCCTTGACCCCACCAGGGGGGCTTCGCCCCCCTGGACCCCCCCGGATGTTATTACTTTGAGCCTGACTGCTAAAATGTAAAAAACATGGAATCATGTTTTAGCTCCTCGCTCTCACTTTATTATAGAAATGATCACGACGATTGAGCTCTTGCTTCCTATAGTGTAAAGTATAGAAATTACCTATTAAAATGATTTAACCACCGCTTCACAAATCAAACCGTTCTCGCAATATTCGGATCACCTGCTATGAATCACATAATCGAAACACCAGCTCAATGAAATCATCAGAAATTAACAAGCGGTTGCAATCATGTTCACAATATCAATAATTGAGAATGATCACCTGTGTGTAAACAATTATTCATATAACCATGCTCATAACTCAGCTTGTTGGCCACGCACTTCGCAGTTGTTAATATAGTACGGTTGGATAAATCGAGAGCTTTCGAACGAATGGTCAACGAATTTTGTGGGATGAAAAACGACGAAGTATCATATCCCTAGCAACGACTCGGTTGTAAGCGGAAATCATCACAATTATTGGCACTACTTTCATTTCACTTTTCGGCGGGGGATCCATCGCTAAAACATAATTCCATGTTAAAAAACGGACGGTAGACCTACGGTTCTACAGTCAGATCATTTAATAATTTACACATTACTTCTTTATTTTACACATTAATTATTTTACACATTACTTCTTATTAGTTCATTACGGTTACTTAGCAATATTAGTTTATAACTGAGCGTTATAAATCAGCTTTCCTTGACACTACAAAGGCTTAGGGATTATGAGATGCTGTGATAAAATGAGAGCATTCCAAAAAGTGGCTGAAGATTTTCCTGCTATGAAAACTAAGGGAGTTACACTTCCCTAGTAACGCATTGGTTGTACATGAAAATCAATAGAAAACCCCACCGTGATGTGACGCTCGTGACGTGACAAAAACAAATGGAAACGTCCTGTTAAATGATAAGAAAACCATAAGTAGAAGTCACACGAAAATTAGAAATCACACAATGAACTTTATAAACTGAAAATATGTTTATTCGGAAATAAAATATCAATAAAGGTACCTACCATAAACGATTGGAAAGAAGGCAGTTATTTTCTCTCCTGTTCACCCTAGGAAGTTGAAATTTGATAGGAAGATTCCCTGGGACCTCAAGAGACGATTGAAATTAATAGCTCATTCGTAACCAGCTGAGTGAGCTACATTTTCTCCTGTTCATCCTAGAAAGGTGAGATTTGATATGAGTTGATGAGAGTTGAGATTGGGACTTCAAGAGATGATTGAAATTATTGGCTCATTCCTAATCAGGTGAGTGAGCTGAATTCTCTCCATTTCATCCTAGAAAGTTGAGATTTGATGGAGATACTCCCTGGGACATTAAGTGACGATTGAAATGATGGGCTGTTTCCTAATCAACTGAGTGAGCTAAACTCTCTCTTGTTATCCTAGGAATGAGTTCAGTGAATACATAACCATGTACCTGTGTATCTGCGTGAAGATGGGCAAAAGTTTTTGGTTTCACAGTTTAACTTTGACACGAACCAACTACAAAAAACGATTGCAAAGTTGCATAGGATTTCTAGCATTCTTATACAGGGTGTCATGCATAAGGCGGTCAGTACTTCCGGAGTAAATTTTTGACCTTATTTCTGATCGAAAGTTCTTCAAGGAGATTTTCTTAAACGCTTAGTTTTCGAGTGGTTTAATTTTTAAGATTTTTTTTTTTTTTTTTTTTTTTTTGTGTGTTTTTGAACTGATGTCACTACCACGATCGTAACTCCCTTAATTTGCTCTGTAAACTCAAAATTGAGGATACCGTCGAAAAGAATATCGAATTTTCTATTGGATAAGTGCCTGAGATTTTGTATGAATAAAGGTTTGGGACACGAAACAGCCCTCTGAATAGCATAGTTTGCCTAAAGTGGGAAACCTCGAGTTTTTTAAATCGGAAATCGAACTATGAGAACCAATATTATTTCAAGATGCAAGAACGGTAAAAACTGCGCCAAAATCTCACGTTTTCAAAGGTGTACTCAATGTTACTTTTACTCTGCTAATTAGGGGAAAAAACCATGTTCTAATGTTGATAAACGTTGTTTTTCCAATGAAATCGAGGGTTTTCTCGAAAAATTATCTTCAATAAAGATACAAGTTTAGTGTCTGTTTCTACGCTTTTTTTTTTACACTGAATCGAATGGTGACGCTTGCATAGGTTATAGGTACATAGGCATAGGTTGCATAGGTACACTGTTATAACAAGGTTTTACACTTTAATTCACAAATTCGATTTCATTTGGCGTGATAAGTTTGATATGATGGTATGATGAAACTACTAAGCTAAACTGTAAATCTCGGTTATAATGGGGTTGGGGAGATATGTAAGTGTTACCATTCGGTTCAGCCTAAAACATACGCAGAATCCGACCCAAACTCGTATTTCATACAAGGTCATTGTTCAAGAAAACCCTCGATTTCATTGAAAAAACAATGTTTTTCAACATTAAAACGTTGTTATCTCCATCAGTTAGCAAAGTAAAAGTAAAATTGACAACACCTTGAAAAGGTGGAAGTTTGCCTCAGTTCCTACCGCTCTTGCATCCTAAAAAAATATCGGTTCTCATAGTTTGTTCCCGATTGAAAAAATTCGAGGTTTCACAATTTAGTCAAAATTTGCTTTTCAGAGAGCTTTTTCGTGTCTCATACCTCAATTCTTAAAAAAGCATCTATCCGATAGGAAATTTAATGTTTATATATAATTTAATGACTCGTATAGAATTATAAGCCACACAGAGCCACCATGACAGTTGGGTCTGCGTCACTAATTTTCTGAACAAGAGTTGGCGATTGAGCAGCTTGAACTCAATAAAAAGCTCTTCGTCGGCTATCGACTTTATTTTAATTGGAAGTGAGACTCGTGCAACAAGTGTGGGTCGGTCACGCTGTAACAATATTGCAAGCGGAACTGCTAATGAATCCACAATAGTGGACTGTCAACGTTGACAGGGCGTCGATATCGACCGTGGCTGCGGTAAAATAACCACATCAATCAAACTGAATGTATTCAGTTTTGACATGATATTCGTATCGTGAGAGAACCCACGATGAGCAATCATCTCTAATGGTGTCGACTAGGTTCCATCGCTTTTAAAAGATATAACTGGACCTTCTCTTCAATGGTGCGGACATTTTGCTCCCTAACTATCAAAGGTACGAAGGTTTGAGTTTGTGCAAGAAATCGAGAACACTTTTGCCCTCCAAAATCAAAAATTTCACTCGCAGTTCGTCTGTGTCTATTGTACCTATCAATTCCTTGTCACTCCCAATACAATCCACCAAATTTGATTTTGATGAAATTTTCAGAGATTCTGCTGGTTAGCTTCTAGATGGTTCCCTATAAATTTAGTTTCCTTCGGATCTATAATGACGTGTGTGCATGTGTAAACGTGATTTTCATCTTAAGTCAATTTCTTACGATCTATTGGTGAGCTTTCGTCCAAACATGAAGGGCAGTTCGGTACCTATAGGTTCCAGTACCTAGTTTCGGTACCTATGTATTTCATCTCAATTTGTTGAGTGTTCCCTATAGCGCACACGCAAAACTAAAGTTGGTTGACACGTAAAGTGCATATAGGCTACACAAGTTGATCGATTTTGTTGACATTTTTAGGAATTTTGTGTGTTAGCTCCTAAATGCTCTAATATAAATTTAATTGTCGTCGGATCAATTGTAGCGTGTGCGCTTGCGCAACCATGAATATCTGATTACTTCATTTTGGTCATAATATTGGTTCTTTCAACTAGTTCTTTGCGTCCATTATAGAATCCCTTGGTTCCAAGTTTAAGAACATTTGTGTACTTGTACCTTTTTTAGTACTGGTAAGTATAGTTTCGCCAACTTTGATTTCACAATTTATAAACTTACCTAATAAACAAGAGAATGGAAGATTGGTATACTACTCATCCAACAAACTCATTTTTTGGGCCCTATTTGTAGGGTGTATTTCCAGACGATAACTCCCTTAAAAAAAAGGAGTAAAAAATGCGTTCCAACTCAGAAAAATCCGTTTCAGCAAAATACAGGTCGAGTTCGTTGGCCAGCCCAATCGCTCTAGAATTTCAGGCTTAAATTTACAATTTAATGGCCCAAAAAATGCTTTAAAAAATATTTTTTTAAAAGTAATAGGGCATGTGGGGTGTCACAGTAAAAGTATTTTTAAGCGCTGAGTCGATTGTGACCACTCTCAGATCTCTACGATTCATAATAATGAGAAAAATTTGTTTATGGTGAAAAATCCCCATAATTGCCCAAATTTTCGAGTTTGGCTGCGTCCTCTCAAATTTTCTCTGCGATCTCGTCACAAGGCTGTCCCCTCAGATTTATTCAGAACATGGTTGGCCTCTATGATCAGAATTTAAGTGCCTAATTTAATGTTATTCACAACTTTTCTTTGAAAGTTTTCTCTATTAGTCATGCTGTTTTACGTGCTCATAAAAGAATATTTTGTCATCAGAGATGACCGATTTGGTTGATATATTCAGCGATTATGTGGGTTAGCACCTGTATAGTCCTCTATAAATTTCATTGCCGTTGGATCAATATAGTTGCCTGATGTGCTCATGTCAACTGCGTGAATATCTTATAACGTCGATTTCTCATGATCTATCTGTCCGATTTCGTTCAAACTCTGGAAGTAGTCGGTCATAATTATGTTTCAGAATGGAACACTCAGAACAGTGGATCGTTCAATTTTCCAATGGATTTTATCTCACTTTATTGAGTCATAAATATAGTGCTTCTGCAAAACTAAAGTTGAAGTTGGTTGGCACATGCAAAACTCCGAGACTAATGAACCGATTTTGATGAAATTTTCGAAGTTCGTGTGGGTTAACCTCGAGCCAATCATCTATCAATATCACCGCCATCGGATTAATGCCTTTGAGCATACAAACGTTAATTTCCCTAAATGTTGATTTATCATTGGTACTATTCCGTTCAAATTTGGCGGGTAATTGTCAAGAATGGATCCCACATCCAAACCTAAAATTCTCTGTTGCGGACGAAACTCCGTCACTAATTGTCTGATTCTGGTGAAATGGTCGATTATTGTGCTGGTTAAATCTTAGTTGCTTCCCTAATATACCTTAGATGATGGGTCCCGTTGGACTGGTGACGGGCGTAATCTTGAATATAGCCCTATTTAGCATATTAGCATGTCTCAAGTTTAGACTCTGAACATATATTACTATTCTATTTTGCATTAAATTATTTTGACTCGTACTCGTACTTTGATTTTCTATCTATAAACGACTATGGACGCAATCTATAAGGCCGGGTTAATAAGTGAGGAACTACTTATTACTACTTTCTTTTCAGTTCCTCACTACCATAGTTGGGGACCTTTATATTCTAGCGAAAATTAGCCAATGATTTTAGAACGGCAGGGTAGTTTGATACATGGATCTTGGAATTTCCTTCGGACTCAATGTTGTGTGCCGTAAATCCACCCAGCAAGACAACAAGGCTACTTAAATGTCTTCATAGGGCCCCCTTAAAGCATCTTTTGTAACTAGTAATTGTCCGGGATCATTAAATTCTAGCAAGTAAGTCCTTATGCGTACCTAGTAAGACTCGAGCAAACCTCATTTGGAAATTAGAAGCTTCAGGAAACGGTAATGTGAATGGATGCGCCTACTGGGTAATGGAGGCCTCGTTGTAATTGAGCTACTTACTTAGATACAAGCTTTAACAACTGAGGGGCTGTTTGATCCCCTTTCTTTGATGTCATTTAATGTAATTGGTAATTAACGAAACCCTCTCGATTAATCCCCCGGGTTAACCGCCGCGCCGGGTTAACAGAGGCGATTCCTCACCGTTATCTTTGTGGTTTGTTTCCGACTATTGCCACCATATTTCGCGAAAATGGATGCTAATTAGTTTAATTTTGTGTGTGTGTGTGGAACGGCTCGACCACGTAGTTAACTGAAAAAGGTAGAGGAAATCGGGTTTGAATCACGGCCAGAATTGGTTGAAACCCACTTTACACTAAGAACAACTGGGTTCCCGACTTTGCCCCCAGGTTTTAATGCCTGAAGGTGGCTTCAATATAACTTATGAATTTTTGGGACTGATGGAAAAGCCATAAGAGGCCCGATCAGCTGCTGACTTAGCCAATTCTCACTCTCAATCAGCAGGGCCTGATTTTGGTCCACCTAACCAACCATTACTAGATGGAATCAGTAGCTAATTCTTCCAGGAGGCCGAGCGTAATAAATATTGTAGGTAGGTAGGTAGGTACTCATTAGAAGAGAGTGTGAAAGATAATTTTTACTGAAATTACAGTTTCTTACGAGAAAACACCCTAATATTGCACAAATAATGATGAAATTGAGAACTGAGCTAAAATTTAATTATATTTATATCTTGTCTCCTTCAATAACTTTTAATATCAGTCAACAGAGATTTTGACAACAATTAACAGCTAGATCAATGGATGAGCTAATTGTTGTATATAAAAATCCGTGTTATTTATATTCCAGTTTTCGGTCCGTGGTCCATAATGCCTTTCGTAACGTGTGTAAGATCTATAAACGAAAGCAAAGCAATGGACTCATGGAACTGATTCAAAGGTCAAATGTATATTTTGTATAAAGTATATAATAGTCACATTGTCTATTTTCCTATTCTCCCATTAACTAAGTTATGGAATAGGGTGGCACTCGATTAGCTACTTGGGACAAACTTCAGGGATCACATATAGGTACATGGGTTATACTCTTCTATTTTTGTACTTTTTAAGAGTCTAATGTTTTTTATTTAGTGGTTGAAGCAGAAGTGTCATTCCCGACATTAAAGAAATTGTCCAAAGGGACATTGCACTTGGCACGACTCTAAGGGGAGCCATGTTGCCCACCGTCTCTAAGCGGAGCACCATCATGGACTCCACTGGCAAATCGGAGGGGAAAAATGATGACAACTATTTAGCCCTAGTCTGGATAAAAAACCGCAAAAATAAAAGAATACAACTAAGACTAGATGATTGATAGGCTAAATACATGTTATTATATATAATAGCTAAGTGAAATAAAACTATGACTAGATGTACATAAATTTTTCACAGATCAGATATCACAGTTTGTAGTTTGTAGCTCATTCTCAACATTAAAACATGGTTATCTCCCATAATAATAATTATCAAAGTAAAAGTAAAATTTACTAAATCGCTGAAAGGCTTGATTTTCAAGAAAGTATTAAGAAGGCTTACAAAAGACTGGATAGGAAATGTATCGCTTGTTAGCTCGTTACCAACGGTGTTTTTATTTTAGGTTTTACAGTGAAATGGCCGTTTTAATGTCATAAAGTAGAAAGCACGAAAAAAACTTAAAAATTCAATTACTCAAAAACAAACGAAAAATCACAAAGTGGAACTTTATATCAAAAATGAGCTCTGAAATGGACCCCTGAAGATCGTTCCATTAGGTTTGGGACACTGTATTTGTAGATATTCCACACGATTACATTCCTTGAATTTGATCTTGTGCTTGAAAATTAATAAAAACGGCTAAAAATCGTTAAATTATAAAGTATATCAACAGTGAACGAGAATATTTAAAAATTGAAGCACATGCTTATGCTGAAGTTAAATTTCCTCAAAATCTAAGAAATGTTAAAAATTAGAATAAATAAATGAATTTAAAAAAATATTTTACTTAACACTGAATATTATTTAGAAAAAATTCTTACCATCAAATTTACAGTTAAAAATTTGTTTTTAGACAAGTGCAAAAATATTAAATCAAATTAAGTATCATATAAAATATAAAACGAAATATTTCGAAAATTCGCTCATACGGTCATGCTAAATGACTGGAACTCTGTAATTCTTGGTTAGTCATTATGATACCTCCACTAGCTGAGCCCGAATGCTCTGCTCTCTAGTCCAAGACTTAATTGGAGATCACCATCATATAATAATTATAAAAATCGGTGTGCGTCGGACCACACGGTGGAAGTTATACTTCTGTGGCCATAATTTATAATTAATAAATAAATTATGAATAATAATTTATAAATTATAAATTTATAATTTATAATAATTATAAATTTATAAATTTATAATAATTTATAATAAATTTATAATTATAATATTTATAAATTTATAATAATAATCTATAAATTTATTATAATTTATTAATTATAATTTATATATTATGAATCGATAGTTCTTAAAAATTTGTTCTTAAAAATTTGTTCTTAAAAATTATAAATTTATAATTTATAATAATTATAAATTTATAAATTTATAATAATTTATAATAAATTTATAATTATAATATTTATAAATTTATAATAATAATCTATAAATTTATTATAATTTATTAATTATAATTTATATATTATGAATCGATAGTTCTTAAAATATTATGAATCGATAGTTCTTAAAAATTTGTTCTTACTTTTCTTACTTTTCTTACTTTTCAGCGTGACGCGGTTTCTCGACCAACATCCCATCCCAAAGGGTCTAACTCCTCCTCCTCCTCCTCCTCCTCCCTCACTCCTCCTCCTCCGCCTCCCTCCTCCTCCTCCTCCCTCCTCCTCCTCCTCCTCCTCCTCCTCCTCCTCCTCCTCCCTCCTCCTCCTCCCTCCTCCTCCTCCTCCTCCTCCTCCTCCCTCCTCCTCCTCCTCCTCCTCCTCGATTAATCGATAGTTCTTAAAAATTTGTTCTTACTTTTCAGCGTGACATCCCATCCGATAGTTCTTAAAATTCAGCGTGACGCGGTTTCTCGACCAACATCCCATCCCAAAGTGTCTAACGGGCGCAAAGAAGTATAACTTCAATAAATTGTGACAATAAGTCAGGAAAATATAAACTGCACTTATACTCCACCACACCCAGAGTCTTCGTTCCGTATTTCAACATCTTTAAGTTGAGTAGGAACCAAATGAGCTGTTTTGTTGTAAATATCGTCTATCCCATCTAGAGTGGGCCCGTTCAAAAGTTCAACATCTTGAGTTGAAGGGTACAAGAGAAGCTATAAAACTATAATGATTCACCAATTATAGTGTACCTCAGAGGGGCCACGTTCCAAAGTGCAGCATCTTAAATTATATAGGTAGGAACAATGTTTGTCATTTATATAGGTAAAGAAAATAGCCATCTCGGTGTTGTCGTTCGCCCTGAATATAGACATCACCATACATCTTAATTAGGTATACGTTTGACATAAATTTTTCAATCTGCCAGAAAAACCAAGTAACAGCTGGGACGTAATGACATAATTATGTTGCCATAGCAGCAAAAACTTTCGTACAATGGCAGGAGTGTAAAAAACACTATGCTTGTGACAGGGTATTTATGCCCCCCCTCCTCCCCGAGAAAAACCTCTTTATCCGAATAAAGCCTTTTTGGCGTAAAGGGTAAAAATTGTTTTGGTCTTGTTGGATTCATGGCGCAAAATCTTACAGCATAATAACATTTTGCAAACATTTGATGAAGTAAGTTTTACCACCGAAATTGAATTTCATAATTACCGGGTGGTTTACACGCCCAACATTGATAAGTTTTTTCCGATGTTTCGGGAGGTTTCGGGAATTTGAATACAGCCATATCCTTATCAGGAGCGTACTGATCATTTTGTAAAAAACCGCCTGCACACACATATATATAATACAGTATACTTTGTACTAGATTACTCAAGGGATCCAATTGGTTGGTATATGAATACATAAGACATGCTTTCAATTTTTCGAATCATTTACCTCATCAATGCCTTAATAAAAAAAATCATGATTCCACCAAAAATTTGATTAATTTGAGAACGGATTTACTTCTTATTCAGTCAGGCTATTGCTATAAATATATAGACATAAACGCACTCGTAGTTGAAGACGTCTTGTTATAAGATCAACCAATCCATAAGTTTAGAAGAGACGGCTAGTCTTTACTAGTGGTGGTTTGAAAACCCAGCCCCAGAGAATGAGACAATTGACATTCTTAATGTGTAATTTGAATCGGAATAAGTGGTTTTGACCAAAGAAATCGTACAACAACAGCTGTCCTTCGACGATTGGTTTGTTTATCTCCGGTGCGATGGCTAGAAAACGATGTGAAACTCAATCAGGGAGCTGAGACGTTGGTGAGAGGGGAGGGAGGGCGTCACATTAAACTGAAATAGATTGCAGCCTGATGGTGTAATGTCCTGAATGATTCCTCATTACTGCTCCGTCCAAACCGTTGAATGCGAAATTAATGGCGCCGCAAGTGAAGCCTGGGATATTGGCCTTGTCACTCTGCCATTTATCACCCGTTGCTGAAACAGCTTATCAACGAGGGGATGATGCGGCCAATTAATCGATCCTCAAGGAGCAACCGATGGTTTTGCATGATTTCGAGTTTCAAGCTGGGTGTAATCTTAATTTTGGTGTACCTATTACTTTGTAATACACGGTTATACTTCGTATATACAGAGTGTTGTATATACGCCGTATATATGTCGTAAAAATTGAATGTACCATCCATTTATTTTTGAAGATATCAAAAAACCTTAAATGGCAACCGCCCTTTATTTTGGTTTATTATTATCAATAATAAACCTTACTACTTGACGAAGAGAAAAATAAAAAATTTTCTAACGCTTTTGAAAAAATTTTGGTTTACGTTTCAAGATGCGTAGAATTCAAACATCGATTTAAAAAAATCCGTCCGTCCGCTGTTCGCGGCTTTTCTCCAAAAATAATAGACCGAACTATATGAAACGTAAACTTAAAATTAAAATTTAACAACACAGACAGAACTCCTAGACTAATTGACCGATTTTTATGAAATTTTCAAGGATTGTGCGGCTTGGCTTTTAGACGTTCCTCTATAAATTTCATTGCCATTGGATTAATAGAAGTCTGTGTGTAAGCGCAAACCAGTGACGGAATAATAGGATTTCGTGGGTGGGGGCGGTAGTCCTCTACTGGGAGTCCCCCCCCCCCCCCCCCCCCCCGGGAAATTTTTTGAAAAAAGACCTTGAAAAACTAGCAGTTTTAGAGCTTATAGACCCACACTTTCTATCGGGTATGTAAAAATTAACGTGAAAAACATCATTTTTACTTGCACAAATATTAGCTTGGTTACCAAACATCCATTTACACAATAAAAAATAAAATTAAAAAAACTAGGCGCTCCGCGCCTCGCCAGGGGGCAAGCCCCCTGGACCCCCGGTTACCTCTATTTACATACTTCGGACGAAATTATTGAAACACAGAATGTGCTTTAGCTCACGCATTCCACATACACCCGTCTTCAATCTTAGGTTGAAGATTGGTTAATTTCCAATAGTGAGATAATAACTTGAAATATTTATAACTCATAAACCGCGTCATAACAAAATATCGCATAGGTTACACCAGGTTACACGATCCTTACTTCCGTATCATCGGTATCCATGTTGTCGTCCCAGATTTGGTTACGAAATTTCGTTAGCTTTTTTTGCTAGTTAGTCCATGGCTAAAACACATTCCACGGCTTTGGAATTCACTCAGCTGATCAGTGATCACCCAGGCGTCTTCAGCATTCTCCCTTGACCCTCCTTCTCAAATTTCAGCTTCCTGCGTTGAATAGGAAAGAAAATGGCTTTGGAACTCACTCAGCTGATTTGTGACCACCCTGGCGGCTTCAGCATTCTCCCTTGAGCCTCCGTCCCAAATTTCAGCTTCCTGATTTGAATAGGAAAGAAAATGGCTTTGGAACTCACCCAGCTGATCAGTGATCACCCTGGCGGCTTCAGCATTCTCCCTTGAGCCTTCCTCCCAAATTTCAGCTTCCTGCGTTGAATAGGAAAGAAAATGCCTTTGGAGCTCAGGCAGCTGATCAGTGATCACCATTGCGTCTTCAGCATTCTCCCTTGACCATCCATCTCAAATGTCAGCTTCCTGATTTGAATAGGAATGAAAATGGCTTTGGAACTCACTCAGCTGATCAGTGATCACCCTGGCGGCTTCAGCATTCTCTCTTGAGCCTCCCTCCCAAATTTCAGCTTCCTGCGTTGAATAGGAAAGAAAAAGCCTTTGGAGCTCAGTCAGCTGATCAGTGATCACCATTGCGTCTTCAGCATTCTCCCTTGACCATCCCTCTCAAATTTCAGCTTCCTGCGTTGAATAGGAAAGAAAATGGCTTAGGAGCTTACTCAGCTGATCAGTGATCACCCAGGCGTCTTCAGCATTCTCCCTTGAGCCTCCCTGCCAAATTTCAGCTTCGGTTACATAGGTTACACGATCCTTAGCTTATTTAACCACCGCTCCACAAATCAAACCGTTCTCGCAATATTCGGATCACCTGCTGTGAATCAAATCATCGAAACACCAGCTCAATGAAATCATCAGAAATTAACAAGCGGTTGCAATCATGTTCACAATATCAATTATTGAGAATGATCACCTGAGTGTACACAATTGTTCAAATAACCATGCTCATAACTCAGCTTGTTGGCCACGCACTTCGCAGTAGTTAACATAATATGGTTGGATAAATCGAGAGCTTTCGAACGAATGGGGGGATGAAAAACGACGAAGTACCATTTCCCTAGCAACGACTCGGTTGTAAGCGGAAATCATCACAATGTTGTCGTCACAGATTTCGTCCCACATTTCGTTTCAGGTTTCGTTAGCTTTTTTGCCTAGTTAGTCCATGGCTAAAACACAGTCTGTGTTAAAATAAAATGATTATAGGTAAGCATTTTTTTGGCAAAATTATGTCGAAAAATGCAGGGAATGAAACATGAAACGCTGGAGATATAATTCAATACTACATAATAACTTCAGTCCTCGTGATGTAATAGTATTTATAAATTATACATTTATATCGTAATCACAGGATTAAATAATAATACACTCTTTATTTTTTCACTTTACTTTAGAAAGAAAAAAAACATTTAATAAACACTCACGTTGAAATTAAATTAACAAAGTAAAATTTTGATTAAAGATGAAAATACAAATAAAATATACCTTGTAAAACTTTTTTGTCTACTACTGGTAAATGTGAAACAGTTAATTCACTTCAATCGAAAAACACTGGTTGCAATCAGTTAGGAAAACACGATTCGTTTCCTTCTTCGTCGAAACAGTAGGGAGGTTAATTATGTAGGTATAATGGCTATTGATTATGTATTGTTATCGGTACCGAAAGCAATAAACGAGAGACAACTACTGTAGGTACCTACCGTAACTTGTTAAATAAAATTATGAACACAATCTTATCCCTATTACCTAATAAAAATTGTACTCGTTACCTGCTGCCATATATATTTGAAAGAAGAAAGATGTTATCTTCCATGCTCATTTCTTAACAGAGCTAAACTCAAACACTAAAAAAAACTTTAGTTCGCATTTAACCTGAAGTTTGGTTTCTACTGCACTTCTACTCACGAAAGGGCGACGATGGACGACAGCACGACACGGACTCAACACCACCGTTGCCAACCTAATTTGATTTTTCCCTCAAGCACTTCTGGTAATCTCCGAGTTTACCCACAGAAATTCTGACACTACCCACGTGAATTCCCGATTGATATCCCATGGCACCTACGCAGTTTGTGTGCCTACTAAAATTCAAACGAACAGATTAGTAAATTGGAAGTGATAGATTAGTAAAATCGGTACTTATCAGCCCCGTTTCCCCACAATATACAATTCCTTCCTCTACACTTGTAATCCGTCCCTGGCGCAAACATTAATTTCTTGTAACGCCGACTTGTACTGTGTCCTTCTGCTAATTCTATACGTCCATGTTACAATACGTGAGGTAACTGTGATACAGACTTGGCACTGTCGCTTTAAAGATTAACTTTCTGTACAGTATTTGAATGTGTTTTGAAAGTTTAGTTGCTCGTTTTGAGAAGTTCAAACTATTTATGGTTGATCCAGTTGGTTGGTACTGGTACTTCGGCAATGGAGTTCATGAGCTTCGAACTGGCACTGTAGTATTTTGTTTACTAAAATTTCCATTTCAAGAGACAGCTGAACGTTTACGGATGAGAAAATGCTGTCCATCCTCGATCTAGTTCTCGCAAGTTGCGAATGCAATGATGAGCCAGAGATATTGAGTCGATGGAAGGGGAAAAATTCCGTAATCTAAGAACCAAGAATTCCCATCGCATAAGGTGAATTTCATTTTACCTCGATGACTATTACTAGTATTACCTAGTATGTATACTTATAATATCGGATGATACTGTACAACCGTATGAGTGCTGTATATTCAAGAGAGTGTTGTATCCAGAGAACAGGTTGTCTCTAACTAAAATTAACCTTGTTGTAAAAGGCAGATAATTGACGTTCTTTTCTATCACCACTCAGCATAAGCCTAATTGAGTCATTGCCTATATTAAGTGCATATTATACGCTTGGACAAAAAACGATGACATGTGGTTTGCCATTGGCCAATATTAACTACATGGGTACCAATAGCGACATAATAGTCGTACTTGATACCTTGTAATCTTAAACGTTTTTAAATATGCTTAGTGGCGTATTATTGTTTGGTTTACGTAGGTATGTATGTAGGATCCCCCCCCCCCCCCAATATATATATCTAGATACCTTGGCAAACCAGGTCAAGGCTCTTTTTCCCGTTTGAGATCGAAACAAAGACGCCAACGGCTTTCCACGCTAGTTCCTCTGGGGTTTAGTGACTCGAGAACGGCTGAGTTTTCCTCAGCTTGGTTAAGCTCTCCGGGAAATTGAAAATTTCATCCGCAATCCGCAGACGGTAGTCAAGGTGGAGACGCCTTATTCGATTAGAGAATCAAATCTTCTCCTTCCAGCTGGGGATCGAGCCCGGCTCCCCCTTCATCCTCAGCTCGCGCCTGACGCCTCCTTGCCCTTGGAGTCCCATTACTATTGTTTAACGGCCAGATAATCTCTCTCTTCAACAGTTGTTGGTTCCTGTAACGTGTGATATTACTGTGTAACACCACACATTTAATTAAATTTTGAAAGTATTCAGATACCAGTCGATCGCTCAGAGGTTCAGAGAAGGAGCGATGGAAATGTGCCTCAGTTCACAACACAATAGCTTCCCCGTTCGGGATTTTCCAACAATACCGGAATATATCCTACGGCTATGACTTAAATAATATACCTATCCGAAGAAGGGACCCCAGAGTTGTTGATGGTGAGAAAGAGAGGTCAGCTTCTCGTATTAATTTATTAGCTAAGCGCTTCAGATCTTGCGTATTTTATTAATTTTAATACTAAAATTAAATCCCCCCCCCCCCTACCTCCAACAGCAGCTACAAGTTTACAACAAAAACAAGAGGATGGGTCCCTCTAACCTCTGATATCAATAAAAAGACCTATATAGAGAAAATTACAAGACCTACAATCTACCAAATGGAAATTGTAACACTAAGCCACCCCCACATATAAATCTAAGCTCTGACGAGGAAAATAAAGGCGAAAGCGATTAGCTAATAAATTAGTACGAGAAGCTGATTTCTCTTTCTCACCCTCAACAACTCTAGGATGTATTCCCCAAAGCCCACTACCCCACATAAGAAGGGACCCTGTAAATATCGCTTTTCTCTACCAAGATTTAGGTCTTATTTTCTTGTTCCAAAATAGAAAAGTTGTACCGACGTTGAACTGATTTCAAGCAGTTGCTTTTGTGTATATATATATATAGTATATATATACAGGGTGTCCCACCAGACAAAGACCCCCCCCCCTCTAAAACCGTGATTTCTGAAGTTAAAAAACAATTTTTTTTTTGTTGAAACTGCATGTTTTTTCCCAAGGATTTCAAACATGACCCTCCATTTTTTATTGCAGATTTGAATTTTATGTGAAATTTCATGAAAAAATGACCCATCACTCGATTTTTTAAGTGCACGCAAAAGGGTGCCATTTCGTTGCGAAAATTCACAATTCCGCTCTAAAAGTGCAATAAATGTGTAACACTGAGTTTTGAAGATACTCAATTGCCACATGTAATACATGATTTTGGGGTATTTTTTCGCGCTGAACCTCGTAATGATGTTCATTTATTGATATTTACAATACCGACTTGGGGAAACACCAAAAGATTGACCCGAATCGCACTTTTGTTACACATTTTGACAAAGCACAAAGCGTACTAAGATGAAGGTTTTTCGGTATTTTCCCAAGTTGGTGTTGCAAGTATCAATAAATAAACATCATTGGGCGGTTCAGCCCGAAAAAAATACTCCCAAATCATGTACCACCTCTGGGTAATAAAGGTTAGAACCTAAGTGCTGAAATATTCAAAAATCGAGATCTTAAAATCTTTCTATGTAACAATAATGATTTTTTGAGTTTCATAGATATCCGCCTAAAGAATCGAACAAAACCACCCCGGTCGCTATGCGTTTATTCGTTTGCTTTTCCTAAGGGCTAAAGCATCGACAAGAAAAAAAGACATCAACACGGGAGTGAATCGTAACCAGTAAAACATATTACAAATCGCCTTGAAAACTATGACAATTGTATCAGTTTATAATATAATTCTAATAAAATTCTGACTTCACGGAATCGAGTTTATAACTTCTGTATCCTATTGGGGTCGTGAAGCGAAGGTAGGTAATCACCTCATTGATTTTCAGTTATTTGGACGAGGATGATGCTAACAGTAACAACCTAGAAATATAATATTACTAGAGGCCTGTTAGGGCTTGGAAAGCCCTAATCTAGAACACGATCAAGATAAGCACAGAGACGAACGGCGACACTTGGGGCCGTCCAACATTGAAATCGGTCCGCGAAGTTCTTCACAATTTCAAAGATCGTTCAGAAATAACTCTCCTAGATGTTAGTAACTACACTACGTTTCTTACTTACCGTGGCAACTGTTGTTACTGCCACAGCCTAATAACAGAGAGTCTCCCTATCAAATTTCAACTTCCTACAGTGAACAGGAAAGGATTTAGCACACTCAGCTGAACAGGAACTTCCTGCAGTGAAGAGGAAAGAATGTAGCTCACTCAGCTGATCAGAAAAGACCCCACCACTTCACTCGTCTCCTAATGTCCCAGAGAGTCTACCTAACAAATTTCAACTTCCTACGGTGAACAGGAAAGAATTTAGCTCACTCAGCTGATCAGAAAAGACCCCATCACTACGTTTCTTACCGACACCTGGGGCCGTGCTGATATATAAAGACCGTTCGGAATTATGTATAAAGTCCACTAAGTTCTTCAGTTTCAATTTCTTCGTTCAGAAATAACTCTCCTAGATGTTAGTAACTACACTACGTTTCTTACTTACCGTGAATTGATGGCAACTGTTGTTACCGCCACAGCCTAATAAACAACTCTCGTTGATAAGAACCGCCTAGAACACGATCAAGGCGGGTATAGAGACGAACGGCGACACTTTAGCAACAAACTTGGGGCCGTGCTATTTCTAATGAGCCGTCTAACACTGAAATCGGACCGCGAAGTTCTTCACAATTTCAAAGACCGTTCGGAATTATATATAAAGATGACAGAGCGTTGGCGTTACCATGACGATTGAGTGACAATGAACAAGTGAATAAATGGAATTAAGTAAAGCTTTAGAAATCAACGCAGGTAGGTACAGTACAAAGCTGTATTCAATCGAATTAGTTACTTCAATTATATTAATTTATTAAATAATTGAATAGTAAATACTTAGGAATTAGGTACTCTTAGTTAAATTATTATTTCTATTCCAACAACAGAAGGTTAATTACTTCCGTGTTTACCAAGGTTAGAACGTTTTAGCCAGTTTTCCAAGAAAATGAAGCTATTGCAATGAATCCAAAATTTCCGTCAAGGAAATTCGTTTTGAAATTCCTTTAGTTTAACGCTTTTTGATATATGTATGCAGAGTTTGATCAAAAAGTTCTGGCTCTTTTCAATGTGCGCGCAAACGGAGGTTCGTTGAAACTTCTCGGTGGTCTCAGCGTTACTGTTTCTGAGTCGCCTGGTTATTATGTATTGCTGTAATATTCTTAGTTCTGGTGTTATTCTGATCAGCTTTGGAACCTCCTAGGCTAATTTGTTTCACGTTTCTGAAATTTAATGGAGCGCGTTTGGGACACCTCAAAAACAATTACAAGGTTCGGAGGATCACTGAATAGCCGACCTCTCGTTTTACTAAGTTTGTCGTTTTTACATTTTTGGAAAAATTGTCAACATTCATCTACTATAAACCGTAAAATTGTGGGGTCCTGAGCTGTAAAAGTGTGAACCCATTTGGGAGGCACGTTGCGCCAAGTTTTTATTATTTACTTGATATATATAGGGCTCAATAATAATTATAGACCAATGATCTGCGTCGAAGGGCTATCTAATACAGAAATAATAAATCTTTGTGTAATAATTTTCACCTCGTTATTTCCAGTATTTTATAGGTAAGTTGGTTTACGAAGGTTACGGAGGTTTGGTTAGTTATGAAATGAAAATGGGGTTGGTCATTGGTCTTAATACGAAGGAGCAGAATTGCAAGTGATATTTATTTTGTAGGTAAGTACATCCTCAATGGAGACTGCGATTCTCGATCCTTAATTGTTGCAAGAATCTTTCAGCAATCTTGAAAACACTCTGGATGTACGAGTAGAAATGATTCGTAGACCGCGTGTTCTGTCTTTGTTGAGCGATGAAAAAAGGTAGGAGTAGATGAACGAAAATTACTGCCTACTGAACAAGATGATGAACGTGATTGTAACTCGGAGATTTTTTAAATTTCTCTCTCAGCATCTATAATAAACTTTTTGGGGATGTCAATGTAAACTGTGTCGATAGTTTCTTGTTATCAGTTTCAGACTCCTCTGAAACTAAAGATTCGTCGTGAACATCTCCAAACTGTTATGTGATTGAAGTTGGTCCCTAGTCTAACAGTCGCTTTTGCCACTCAAAAATATTTTAGCCATGTCTAGGTACAAGCTATATTAATTTGAGCAAATTTACAATCTGCACGATCAAGGGGTAAAATATCAAAATACTCGAGTTCAGCTATCGACTGTTCATTTTTGGGTGTATAGAGATAAATGTTGAACATGCGTTCAACATGTTGTGTGTTGAACATGTGTTCAACATGTTGTGTGTGTTGTTGACATGTTGAATAATAAGGACATTACGTCACGGGCAGGTAGTAGTTTCCCAAGTAATTACCCCAGATCTTAAGGCCACAAGTGTGGTAAAACAGGTAGGAAATTCTAGGAAAGAATAAACGATGGTTTACGAATCATCTTTAGGAGCGCAATCATAGTACCAATTTTGATTTGACCGATAGACAGTTTGTAAAATTTCTTTATTTGTTCCCAAAAGGAGATATGTTGAATGTAATTGAAAAATTCAAAATTATCAAAAGTGAAGGTATGATGAGTGCCTAAATCAGGATATCCCTCATCGTATTTCACCGATGGGTAATTTGTATGAGTGCTCCCGCGAAAGGAGGAAGTTGCACGAGTACTTCCGGATAAAAATGTATCAGTAAACCCGGCGTGTACTAATACCTACTAAACTTCACTGTTCTACGAGTCCTCCTTCAATGCACCTGTACTCTTGGAAAAGTAGAGTAGAATAAAAGAAGTTAATGAAATGGTAACAAGTTAATACACAGTAAAAGTAGTAGGCAATAAGTTTACTATGTACAAAACTGTATATAGCAGTGTAACTATGTAGTGCATATTACTAAATAATAGTAATAAATGGGTTGTCCAGGAGTGGTTGGTATGTAATGTCTTACTTCATGGCGAAAGTCAGTTGGTACCAAAGAAGGTTTTGTCATGTCCGGGAAATTCTATAATAGTTCCGTCAACTGCGAAGTGATATGTATGCTCAAATTATCAGCTGCTGTGACTTCTGTTATGTTGGCTGAAATTCATGATTCAGTTTTATTATCGATGAGCTGCTTTTTCTGAAGGTCTATCAATAGATCCAAATTGTGGAGAAAGTTGGCCCTTATGATGCCTTTTGTAGTTTTCGCAACAATAAACGGCCATTCAAATTTTCTTTTTAACCCTAAATCAAGATCCATTAGCTTCATGCCAAAGGTCGGAATTTCACTACCATTGGCAACACAAAGTTTGTAGGCCTCTGCAGTCCCACTTTTAAAGAAGAACTGAAACGTCAGCGCCACTATCTACCAAAAATCTGATGCCTTACCTCCTATCCTTAACAAAAAGTCGATATCTTCCTCCTTGTGAACACTCTTCGACAGTAGTAAGCGGAGTTACTGCTGCTATCGTTGGTCGTTTCCCTTCTTCCACTGACATGGTGGTTAACACTTAGCCGGTTTACACCTAGATCCAAATCTAAAGTGACAGTAACAATATTTACCATCAGGGTTATATTGTTTAGCCCTACCTTGACTGTTACTGCTATTAGAACTTGTACTGCGGGATGAACTTCTACTATTTACCTTTGTTCCGAGTTCATGGAGCTGCATCTGAACATCTTCTAAAATACGAGAAATAGCCTCCAAACTATTTGAATCGTGGTGGGTTTGTTTTGGTGTAGCTGCACTAAAGTCTACTTCATCGACTACTCTTACATCATTAACTTTATCGGTCAATAGAGTTAACTTTTCCAAGTCTCCATCATCAGCTATGACTAGTATGCTTCAACTTGTTTTGGGAGTTTCTCTAGCCAAAGCGTTTTCTTTAATTTATCAGAAAAATCACTGGTTCCTACCAACGATCTCATTTTGCGGAGTAGTTGACTTGGTTTCAGTGCACTTAGCTCTAAACCTTTAGCTTTTTTATTTGCGATTCCTCACTTTCCTTGTATATAGATATTAGTCTATTTTTAGCTTGAGTATATTTGTCATGTGCAGTAGAATCAACTAGGTCATAAATGTTTTCAATGTGCGCACTATCAAGTTGTGCCAACAGATAATCCAATCTTACTGATTCGGAAGTAATCTTTTTCAATTTGAATTGGGCCTCAACTTGAGAAAACCAGATGTTTGGCTTTTGTGGCCAAAATGCTGGAAGTTTATACTTACTTCGCACATTGAAGGTTGATCCTGCTCACTACTATCTGTACTTCACAATCGCAAAACAGGCGAAACACCGTTGTCCATTGTCCAAATGTCAGGCGTCACCAGTCTTTCGGGTGCCTACTCCGATTTCCTATAAATTTACTTAGGACTTTGATTAGTGATATCAAAATGTCAATGACTATTTTAAATAAATTAGAACAATGTTAATGGCTCCTTGTTTCAAGATGAATTAGAACTTTTCATTTTTTACGTTGTTAATCACTTCAAATCGTATGATCCATTAATATTCTAATTGGTTATTATTTAAAAATAAACTGAAGTTGAATTATAAAAATAACTTGCGTAGCCCTATGTACAATGTTCATCATTTTGAACCTTGCCTTTGACTGGCGCTTTTCCATGTAAAACCCACCCTAGTCTCGTCATTGTCGCCATTGGACCTTACTTGTGGGTCACTTTCAGCGGAATCGCTAGTGGCCAATTATCCTCTCCTAGTAGGATAGTGGGTTCAGCATCTTCTTAGGAAATGGTTTCTAGTCCTTTGAGGTGACGGTAACTATTTTCAATCGCTGAAGGATCTACAGTTTGCTTCGGCAGCTTGAGTTCTCGAATTGTTCTTGCATTGAAGATCTGGAACTGTTTTGCTCTGTCCTTAATTCCTGAAATGATCAGATCCACAGTACAAGAATCCTTTTCCTCCCTAACTGTGTCGTCTGTCCATCGCACTCTTAGCGGTTTTATAGATCCTATCAGTCCTAGTACCTGCGCCATTCTTTCCTGAACGCATGAGAAAGGATTCCTTTTGATTACTTTCCACTCCATTTTTTTCAAATATATATTTCTTCCATCCATACATTGTCCTTTATTATACTTCTTGTTTGTGGCTAATGTTTCCGTCGTTACGGTGTCTCTCGCACCCGCGTTTCCAATAGCTTCTGCCTGGTCTTTTAGCCACTCATTGAAACACTCGAGACTGATTGGTCCCTGACCCAGTTTCTTCGCGTGTCCCCCCCCCCCCCCCCCTGAAGCTTAAGGAAAATGTTAAGCTTGCTAACCAGCATGGTCAGAAGGAGGGGATTGAATAGGTATTCTGCTCTATGGATAGGTTCCAGAGTTGTGGCAGCGTTGTCCACTTCGGATGCAATTCTATCTATCAATCCATCAATCCTGTTCCTCCCACGCAAGGAACTGTCTACAATTTCAGCATCACTTCTCGAGCTATGGCATGAGGCCATGGCTCCTTTCCAACCTGTCAATTACCTTCTTCTAACCTCCAGGCAGGAACAGAAGTGCCCCACGCTCTCTTGCGTTTCCTTTTAGAGCCTTTTGCAATTGGAGAAGGTTCTCGTCTTCTGTATAACACCCGACTTCAGTGGATCTCGTTAACACTTTGTTTCAGCTCCCTGATTTCTCGTTCTTCCTCTTCGGCAGTTGCTCGGGCTTTTTCTTGCGCAATTCTTATTTTTCTCATTCTTTCCTCCATTTCTCTTTCATTTTCATGTATTTGCTCCATATTTGTTCGAGCTTGTATTGTTGATGTTTTTGAGCTTTTAGATGAAGTTTATTCATCACACCTTCCAATATTATTCCTTTCTCTTCTTATATTATCAATTGTTGGGCCTTCGAATGTCCTGCTTCTCAGTTCTTCCATCATCAATCTTTATTCAAATATTCTTCTTATTCGCTTCACAGGGGTCACCAAATGTTACTCAAGTATTTGTAGCAATGAGGTCTTCATAGAAACAATAACACATGGATTTTAGGACATAATATTTAGTGGTGTAGTTATAATTAGTAACAAAATCTCTTTTTGAATAGCAAATGATTATTTAGAATAGGTTTTTTGAGATCAAATTAATAGCTAACAGTTTATTTGTTCTATAAATATACTTGAATTTCAAGACGAATACATAAAAATAATACGATAGTTTACGAACAATTCGCCTTATGATCATGTTGCGTGACTATAACTTTTTGTATTCTGCTCAAAACCTTACAAACAAAAAGCTTGGAAATACTGTCATTTGAATGTTGAATTTTGACGATTCAACCCGGACTCTCCGTTTTGATGGAAGATATTACCACGCCCCCCATAGTCACCAGTGGGCGCCACCCTCAAAGATATCCTGTATCCGTTCCTGCGTTGACCCACCGTTGATGGGTCATCCATTTCTATGACGCTTGGAATTACCCCCTTCACAATGCTAAAACTGGTTTGAGTACCCCTCCTCCCCTCCTTCACTTCTTATAATTAGCTTAGTTATTATTACATTTGCGACTGACGTTTGCATGTTGTGAACGATCATGAAAAGAACTATTGGACAGAGCAACTGGAAGTTTGGATGGATAGTTCAATTTGAACGTGATCCTCGTTTCCAATAACATTTGTCTGTCAGTTTGTTACTTATTGTTTTGAATGTAATTTGAACATTTAAGGACCATATGTAATCAAAAATAACTATTCTACCACCAAGGCTGTAAATTTTAGTATTTTACAACAAAAAAAAAAAAAAATAAAAAAAAAAAAAAAAGTTTTTAAAAAGTCGGTATTAACCTGTTACTATGATATCTACTTTTACTCTTCTGCATTTTTTCTGGGTGTCGAAGCATCGAAAGAGCACTCGTACAACAGTGAAGTTGAGTACATAAACGACGCACAGTGGGCCAGATTAGACATCTGGCGCACACTATGAGCTATTCTTATAGGAAATTTTACGCTGATTCGAATATACCCCATGTTCCTATACCAAAAATTGACGATTCTGGCGTTTTTCCAACAAAAAACACCTTTTTTAAAACTTCTTTCTTAATTATTTGCCCATAGCCACCTATCAAACTATTTTTTGTAAGACATAAAAGCTGTAGACAAATTTGGACTCGTTTGATCACCAGGAACAGGTCAAAACAATTGAAAATAAAGAATTTAAGTCATTATGAATTATTATATGTCAAAATACAAGATTTTCTGAGGGTTAAGTTATAAATTCCAGAGGATTTGCTTCCAAGCAGTAGTTGTAGAGGATAAAATTTCGCGTCGAATGAGCATCAAAAACATCAAGATACATAAACGATTAAGAACGGTATGACATTTTGAAGTTTTGCTTTTATAGGTACATATACATTTTTTTCACTTGACAACTTCGGAAAACATAGAACCAACTAATCCAGCTATGAACATATTCATTAGCTCTATGCTAGATCATGGGAAAATTAACCGCGTTCACCGAAATTCACCAAGGATTGAGGAATAAGCTCGGCCCCGGTACTCGACTTGCTAGTGACAATGGATTCCTCCAAGAGGTCCGTAAGTGATAATTTTATTGTTAGTACTAGCGGAAATAACCCTTTAGATTTAATTCTAAACTTGAAAAGATCCTGTAGTCAATTAGATACAAAATTTTGACCGTATTATACCTAATAACAAACCAAGACATGAACGGAACACAACACTCTAAACACGGACAATTAACACTCTAATATTCAATTATTATTCTGGTCTTCTCATCGTGACAGAATAGTTACACAATCATGGAGGCATGCACCATAATCCGCGATCATGAAAGGCCGCTAAGGTTAATTAAAATGTTTATGATAGATCTTATTTAAAGTTTTAATATTGATTTAGACAATACTTTTTTAAAATGTCTATCAAATTAGGCTTTTAAGAAATACGTCTATGAGACCAAAGTTTGGAAGTTTGTATGTAGTTCATCCGTACTCCTCACGATAATCCGACTGCAAGTAAGATAAAAGCTGTTAGTCTGGGATGAGAAGACATCCAAACTCACGCGAAACGTAACCTTTGTTTGCTAAGTAGTATAAACCAAGACTTCTCATTTCAGGAGCAACTTCTCACTACTGTGCTATAGAAAAGTTAGCGATGCAGCGATAGACCAGTGGAAAACAGTTTTCAGGCATGTCAAAGTTTACGTTTCATTACTGAAGTTTTGGACTGCCCTCGAAAATTGTCGGTGGGGGCGAAAGTAAAGATGGCCGAGAGGCGTTGTGACAGAAGGAAGTTTCAATTCCAGAGTTCCCATCCACATCTACTATCTACACCCTCTGGGACCCTCTTTAGGAGTCAGAGATTCCCAAGTGACGCCTCCGCCAAGAGCGATTATTCTCACGGCGCTGTCTCGCGTTCGGAAGGGCATCCGGTCCATGACCCACTTACCCTATTCAGAAGATCAAATGACCTGCTGATGAGCTTTGCAAATTCAGTGCAGGATTAAAATGAGTTGAGAGTTTTAAAAACATATCTGTTCCTGAATTAAAAAGCAACGGTACAGTGTACCTGAAAATAGTTAATGGACTTTTCCTTTTGCGGACTGTTATTGATTGATTTAGTATCGTTAAAGAGTTGAAACTTGACAAGTTTCCAGATACTAAGTGCGCACATGGATCGTCATAGATTGATAGATTCAGATATCAGCCATTAGGTAGTAAAGGATTACCAAGTTTTTAAAAATCCACAACAAGGGCTGCAGCCACAGGTGTGATGAGGAGATCGAAACATCGTACATGTTAAAACTGTTTCAGATTCAGGCAAGTCTTTTTTAGCCCAGTTGCACTACGCGGATGATAACTTCTCAAATAGATTCGCTAATTGTTGAAGAGAACTTTCGTATTGAAAATATGGGAGTCGAACCCTTCAATGGAGCGAAGGAAATTTGTTTCAGCAGTATGAATGATTCGCTCAATTAAATGAAGAATTAGGGGCAAAGACCGAAAGACGAGAGAGGTGGCATTCATATGAAAATTACCGTTTCTGTCAGCAGTACCTACGCTCAATTGCAAGGTTGCTAAAATTACGGATTCATTTCTGCTACAAATTCTGCAAATAGAATACAACGGAATAGATGGAATTGATATTGAGAGAAGAGTTGTAGTTTCATTAGGTAGCAAACTGAATAATAACATTGTGAACTTCAGTTCTGTCTTTCTGGTTTATTATTTTCATTAATCGACCAAGAAGAAAATTTCAAACCCCTCTCAAAATTTGTCGGTACACATTTCAAGATACATAGATTCCAAAAAGTATACTTTCTTTAAAAAATTAAAACTCCGTCCTTCCGTCGCACAATAGGACAGTAGGGGAAAAATCAAAATTTTGAAAAGAGTCTGAATAATCTATTCTAGTAAGGGTTCTCTGGGTTCATAGCCCTTATAATCAGCCCAGAATAGTCGTTTTGTGTTTAACAATTATTTCCAGTGGTTGGGCGATTTTTTCTGACTGTTTCGCGCTACAGGCCGAAATTTTGGAGCTATCGACTTGAAATTTGGTAGGTAAGTAGTAGTCTCCTTAGACACTCGGGATTCGCTGGATAGTTTTTGGTGCTGATGAGATACGATGTGGAGGCAATATCGTTGAAGACGTAAAAACACTTCAAAATTACGAGTTTTATACCGATTTTGTTTAGTTGTTGACGTATTGAAACAATTGAGACGACTATCACGGCGATCTGATTCGGTACAACGGTAATACTATCGTCAACATTCTTGGACGATATCTGATGATAAATCTTAAAAAAATGTGTTTTATTGTAGTCCTAGTTACCTTTCATCTCCTGTTGCTTGCAGCTGGAGGGGAGACTACAAGGCTTTCAATGGAGGAATAGATAGCCCCATTTACCTCCTGAGCAACAGCATGTCACTCTGCACACTAAAACTGCGTCAAAATGCGACTGTGACTTGACGCAATCTCAGTTTCACGATGTCCTGGTCATCTGCTATGGATGGAATCCTTTTTCCGCTTGAACTTTTATTTCTGCCAAGAAATTGTGATGGCTGTGGTAAGGCGGTAGATCTTAATCATGTTCTTAATTGCAAGAAAGGAGGTCTTTTACAAAGGGGCCATGACACAACAAGATATGTATGTGCTCATATGGTGCAGCCAAGTAGGTATTAACGGCAATGAGTGTGGTGATGCTCTAGCAAGGAGAGCCGTTGGTGATGACTCCATCGAAATGTTGCCTATGTGCATTTAGGATCAAATCTCCTGCATGCAGCATAGAGCCAATTCCATCTGGCTTGAGCAATGGCAGGGCGAGGTCACTGGTTTGCGTTGAGCCCTTCAGGACCTTTGCACGGTTGATTCTTCCGTGATCAACCTTCCATGAAGGGACCGAATAGTGGTCAATCGGGTAGCCACTGGCCATACCCGTCTTACTCAAGACACCTGCTAGATCCAGTAGCTCGTGATATTGTATGAGGGATGTGGGAGTGATTTGTCTATCCGCCACTTTTTGGAGGATTGCCTAGCCCTCATGGGCCTCAGGGTCCAGCATTCACCCCCCGGTGGGTGGATGTACTGTCAGGACCAGACAAGGTCCAGTCCCTGTTGGTGAACCTGAAAGCCACTGAGCTTTACAACGAACTGTGATATTCTGATCTGTGATATATTTATTTATTTATGTACATCTAGTCATACCTTTATTTAACTAAGATGTATAGTATTTATCATTATATATTTATTGATAATATTTATGTATTTGTAAGGATCATCTAGTCATAGTTTAGTTTTTATTACGGGGTATTTTTATCCGCTGTACGGGTTGAAAAACGGTCGTCGCTGTTTCCCTTGAGACAGTGTGCGGCAATGCCTCGTTTTGTGGATTATTATTATTATTATTATTATTTTTCCCCCTCCGATCTGCCAATGGAGTCGGTGATGGCAATCCGTTTAGTGACGGACGGTCAGCATGGCTCCCCATAGAATCGTACCCGTTGCAGTGTCCTTTTGACACCCCTTTTGGATTGCCTCTAATGACCCTTCCGGTTGAGATGCGGCTCAAATTCTAAATAATAATAATAATAATAAAATAGAATAAATAAATGGAAATAAATGTCACCTTCAAACTTCGTGCGTGAGTAACCGAGTCAGCGAACCCAATGGTTTATATTTCTATCTTCCTGACTAAATTAGAGAGAAACTCGTTAATGCCGTTCTTAAACTAAAGTTTAAATATTCGATGAAAGGATAGCACTCTCCTTTCGTTTTCCATCTGGACGTTGACTTCATTAGATTCCGGGTAGAATACAACTCATCATATCCAGGTCGGTGGTAAAGAAAAAAAGGGACTAAAATGAAAATATGATGGGATGCAAAAAATGAGATATATTAAATATTGGAGCGGAGTAATTAACTTTGCCGAGGTCAAGTGGTGAGTTCTCTCGTTTCATCCTTAGGACAGAGAAGGGAAATGCTCGTCAGGAAGAAGAAAGGTAGGAAGCCGTACACTCATCACCGCGAGGGCTGTTTTGCTCAGCTGTAACCACCCTTCCCTACCACCATCAACCTCTTCATATTACCCCGACCTGCCAGTTCCTACAACCCCCCCCCCCCCCCCCCCGACCTAGTTTTATGATTCGACTTTCTCTCTATACAAACAACCTACCCCGTTGGTCCTTAGCCTATTCATCTCACCATTAGGGGAGTCCATTAGCGAAAACTACATTGAGAGCATAACGGAAGGCTGTTCTGTCTGGTATCAAAACTTTGTGGTCTTATACTGAGGAAACAGAGCCATGAATAAAAATATCATTGAAATGCTACAAATTATGGAGTTTTGGGAAGAAAATTCAAGATTAAGGAGCTGAGCAACAATTGAGCATCAGAGTATTATTAATACGCATCTATTTGCTAGCCATTGGTTCCTTTTCCGTTTATTCCAACTTTTACTCAATTTTGCTTTTGTTTTATTATTTTCACTAATAAAATTTTGTAATCGACCAAGAAAACTCTTTTCTTCCTTCTTTCTTTCTTTCTTTCTTCTTCTTTCTTTTTTCCTCTGGTTAACGTTTCAAGATGCGTAGATTTCACAAATTGAATAAAATACCATTTTTCTACGAAAAGTTGCGTAAAAATAAATAAATAAACAAAAAATAAATAAAAGCCGTCCACTGTACGACGTCTGAAGCTTTTCATTGAAACTACTGCACCTAACTTTATGGAATTTGGCTCAAAATTATACTTCAGCCAGGCATGTGCCAGGAACATCGGCATCACTTTTGATTGACACTAAAGAGTCATTGATCAAAGAAAGAAAGTCTAAACAAATGTGGACGCCATTCAAACTCAACATATCACGAAGAATAAGTAGATAATTATGTACGGATACTGGAAGTCGAAACAAACACAGAAAAATCCATCCAACTATGATGTATCACTTTATCCCAAACTTTGTGAGGATGAGCGTGCAAAGTGAGCAGCCACTGCTAGTTTCTCATGAAATACAAATTACTATCTACCTGGTTTTTCATCAACCCCATTCTTGCATCCATCTCCCACGGCGTTATAGAAACGAACGTCTTTGTTTCAGAAACTGCGAAAAGGAAAAAATACCGCGGATATAAAATCCGACTCAAAACCTCCCTTAAGGGCTCAGGGTCTCCGTTATTGCTGTAAGAAAAAAAGGGTTGGAGGAGGAGGCAATAAAAGGGCTTTTTCCGCCCTCCGGCTCCACAATCGAGCTGCCCTTTCAAAAGAAGAGGATTATACTGGGGCGAGCTTTCCAGAAGATGTACAAGGACCGAAGAAGGAGGTCTGGGGACCAGGGATGTAATCGGAAGGCTTAATTCAGCTTCAAAACTTTGAAAACCCGGTTTAGAGGCAGCTTTGCCTTTGAGGACGATTCGTTACCCCGCGGGAAAGTTGTCAGTTTTGTGAGTTTCCAAATCCTCCTCTTCCCCTTTTGTGTAGCTTTTAGGAGTAATTCACGCCGGGTTGAACACGTCGCTTTTCAAATTGAAACAAACGGTCCATTGTGCATTCAACTGCCTCCAAGTTTTCAATGGTGGTGCTTCACCCGGAAAATGAAGAAGTTAGTACCTATAGACGATTTTGACAGAGCCACACAAAATCACCGCTGAAACGACGAACCAAAGACATTTGAATAACATTGGATATTTTGAGCTGCGAAGGCTTATGAATATAATATTCATGTCAGTAAAAATCCAATTTTATAAGGTTGCATTTATCGTGACGACTCAGGTCAACACAGGCGCCGTTAAGTGACTACTACGAATCATATTCATGTTACTTTCAGTTGGTAGGATAAAGTCAGCTTTTCTCTCGACCACCACGGAATTGCATCACGCAAATAATTTACAAAGTTGCGTTACGCTAAGGGTCCCGTGAAGCAAATTCCCTTCTTATCATCCTTCGGTGATGAAACCTGAAATGGAGAACTTCTGGCACATCAAGAATTACAATTACGAGAGGTAGGGAGGGTTTCGGAGCAAATGAAGGACCTCAGGCTGATTTCTTTTTCAACATACCTACGACCTGCGGTACTGAAATTTGAAACGGATCTCCATACGGATAGATGTAGAATACAAAACATTTCGTAAAGGCGTACCGATCAGCAGAAAGATCTCTGGGCCTAATTTGTTTCTTAAACACCCTATGGTGCTGAAACCAGAAATGGAACTCCTTTGGGACATCTAGAGCAGAATTACGAAGTCGGGAGGGGATCTGATAAGATGAGGAACCTCCGATGCTAATTTCTCTCGCAATCACTCCTAGGAGTTTGGTTATAAATATCACAGCGTTTCATACAGCTGTGACTACTGTCTATGCATGAGCGTAAAATTTGTTAACGGCCGTATAAACCTAAAAATTTTGGAGAACTTGTATGGCATTTTTAAAAAGTTAGCGAATTCGTTTTTCCAAATTCCTATGCAAAGGTCAAACGATCGCGACCTCGCGAACGATCTGTATAAAAGACTGGCTGAACGTTGGTAAACGTATAATACAAATAACATTTCAAAAAAAAAAAAAAAAAAAATTTGAAACAACTATATCACTATACTTACGTTCGTGTTATTGTGTTACAATAAGAGAAGAAACCATACTGACAACCCAACCTGGCGAACTTTTTTCTCGTGGTTTTGGCTTGTTTTGACGGAATGCTTCGAGTTCGAAAGGGGGTAGTGTTTAATTCAATTCCGAGGTTAAAAATGCAAATTTTCCGCATACCAGTCCATTTCTTAGCCAGGAGATAGAGCTTGAACATGGACTTGGCATCGTTTCATGGTGTTGTTACTCGTAATAAAACTGTGCTTTGGAATTACCGTGAATGTCTAATCCCTATTGAACCTAAGAATGTGAAGGATGCACGAGAGTTGACAATCAGCCAACATAATCAGGCTCATCAATATTTATAAAGCCACCGGAATGGGGTAATATCATTCGTAATCCCATCACGTGATTTGAATAAACCAGGAAGCCTGCGATGAACCAGGGGTCTCTTCTATTCAGGGCAAGGTCTTCCCTGAACCAAACTACCTACCCGAGATTAAACCCTGCTATGATTATTACCCGTTTATTGAGTTGACAGCCCCATCAGTTTTCATTAACTTCGAGCCGTTGATTAAGAAGCAGTATTAGGTTTTTACCTTCTAGGCCCCCACCCCCGCTTCCTAAGGGCTATATTTTCCACTGTGCAACTCGATTACCCTCTACATTTTTGTAATTGCCCTTCAAGCATCCTCTTCTCCAAGTTCCAGATTTTACGAAACCGCCGTGAAGATTGCTTTTCTAATCCCTATAAACGTTTTGCCTCCATAACGTCTATTTAAGCCAACCCTTAACCTTATACAGCCTAATTAACAAGCAGTTTTACTTCGTTGTTATCGCAGTTTAAAGGCACTGAAATAACAAAGGAGGTAAAACGACCCTGAATTTTTAAATCTCTTAATATTACACGAGAAAATGTAGTTATTTGTAGATAATGCTAAAATATAAGCTCAAGCTCAGTTTATGGTTTATGGTTTATGGAAAAGTCAACTTATACTATAGAACTAATAAACCGTGGTGTAATATTTAGCAGCGTTTTGGTATATTGAATCCAATAATGAACCTTTAAAATCGACCAAGAAACACTTTTTTCAACCCCCCCCCCCCCCCTCCAAATTTGTTGTTTTACGTTTAAAGATATGTAGATTCTCAAGGTCAAATAATTCTGACCGCCACGCCGTACGCAACCGTCCGCAGCCGAGAGCTTTTCTACGTAACTACCTACTGGACCGAACTTTAGGAAATTAGACTCAAAAATCATACATCGGCCAGAGGGTGCCATAAATCTCGGCATCACTTCCGATTAACTCTAAATTACTCTCAAACATTGAAAATAAGAGTAATTTTGTTGGCTTTAATTTATACATAATATCATCCCAAATAATAGATTGAAACAATTCGATTCGCTGTACATTTATCAGTTTGCTCTCGCTAAGGGGTAGAACTTTGACAAGAATAATTGCACTCATGCAGCATGATCGTATGAGCTGATTATCGTAAATTGTCTTATTTTATAATGTTATTGTTTTAAAATTTAAGCTTTTTGAGTGCAAGGAAATTGTTAACCAATAATTGTATGGCAAAAAA
This sequence comes from Adelphocoris suturalis, assembly GCA_030762985.1. Lineage (NCBI taxonomy): Eukaryota > Metazoa > Arthropoda > Insecta > Hemiptera > Miridae > Adelphocoris > Adelphocoris suturalis. Next base: position 81,762,528 of record CM061040.1, read on the forward strand.
CGTATTCTAAATAATAATCAGCTATTCAAAAAGAGATTTTGGATTATTAGCTTTTAATTACTTTCCCTAGTCTCGACCCACCGTCTCCCTTTACTGTCTCAGAAACTCTACAGTTTTGATCTCCACCAACCATGATGGGGGGATTGATACTCTTGACGAATGCTCTCTAAGAAGTCTTCCCATTCCCTCAGAAAACCATCCATATCAAAATCCTTACAATATATCACGCCATACATGATACTTTTTTTTATTGATCTCAAGAATAAGAAATGTCAACCATGGTACTTAAGCAGTACCTTGGCGACCTTCAAACTTTTGTGTACAAATGCCGGAATGCCACCACTCGCTCTCCCGAAAACTGAGGTACGAGTTGCAAAGACGCTATAAATATTATACTCAGAGGAAAGCCATTGCGGTATAAAATCACCCTCCTCCATCCAAGTATCCGTAATAAAAATAGTGAGGTATTTTGACATTTTGTGTCTTTACTTTGGCACATGAACGGAAAAAGGGTTAGCAAAAAACGATTAAAAAAAGCGTTAAATAAAAGCGTTACGGTTGGTTTTCTGATGATTTCCGCTTACAACTGAGTCGTTGCTAGGGAAATGGTACTTCGTCGTTTTTCATCCCTCAAAATTCGTTGACCATTCGTTCGAAAGCTCTCGATTTATCCAACCATATTATGTTAACTACTGCGAAGTGCGTGGCCAACAAGCTGGGTTATGAGCATGGTTATTTGAATAATTGTGTACACTCAGGTGATCATTCTCAATAATATAATTGATATTGTGAACATGATTGCAACCGCTTGTTAATTTCTGATGATTTCATTGAGCTGGTGTTTTGATTATTTGATTCATAGCAGGTGATCCGAATATTGTAGGAACGATTTGATTTGTGAAGCGGTAGTTGAATCATTTCAATAGGTAATTTCTATACATTACACTCGAGGAAGCTGTAATTTCATATGTAGCCTCTTTAGGACATTTACTTGACGATGCCCAGGGTCCAGATCAGATGAGTGGCTCTTAAAGCTAATTTCTATGCTTTACACTCTAGGAAGCTGTAATTTCGTATGTAGCCTCTTTAGGACATTTACTTGACGATGCTCAGGGTCCGGATCAGCTGAGTGGCTCTTAGCTCTTGCATACGAGTCTGCAACACATACGAGTCTGCAACTAAAGACATAAAATATGTCTTGCAGAATCGTATGCAAGCGTTTCTGGCGATTTAGCAAATTTAAAGAATATTAAGAAGGTATATTGTTTTGCATAATTTTGTACATAATTTTTTTATTTCTTCACTTTCTTCCCGTAAGTTTCTTATCCCTCTAAGATTCCAAAACAAGCAATTTAATTTTTCGCATAAATTATTATTCTTAAATTCTATTTTTGTGGAACTACTTTTACTATCAACCTGGCTGACGACTCTCTGGCTTCATTTTCCATGTCCCTATTCTGACATATTCCAAGACTAGATTGTCACTGACTGTGAATTCTCCGTTTTCAAGTTTTCAACTCCTGTTCCCGTCTCAGTAAAAACTCGAAGGTGTGAATAGTCTCCCTGCAGTGCGCTGTTTCTACGATCTTGTTTAGCCACTACTTGAATGGGATGTTTCGAAGGCATAACCTGGTCGCATTCCATCGCAGATTGATCCCTCTTACCTAACCAATTCTAACTGATACTTAGCAGTTTTTTTGCTTCTGTTCCACACTGATAGATGATTGAGAAACAAGTGCCTTCACATATTTCTGATATGAAGGACAGCACGAACCTAGAAGTGGATGCTTCGTTTTGTCCTTTGAGAAACCCCCTCTTATGCATACAGCACGATTCATGCTCTTGTGTCATTTTTGATAGGCCTCTAGTGCACGACCTCCCTCCCCACAGTATTCACAAGACTGAGTTTTGGTACTCCCTCTGTATTATGTCCATAATAAAGGCACCTACCGCAAATTGTGATGTCTCCTACTGGCACCTTTGACCCCTGCATAATAATATTGGAGGGGTATGAAATGGGTTGATTCAAATCTTCAAGATCCTTTGTGATGTCCGAAGACTTTTGGTGTGGCCAAAGTGACAATTTCTTTGGAGTTAATGCTTTAGCTTCTGGTGCAGAAGGAAGTTCCTGTATTTCACCAGCATCTACCTCGCCGGTTGCCACTCTCTTAACTCTCTCCCCCCGATCATCTTCTCTATTCTTTCTCTTGCCAACCACGTGCTTGTCTTCTAAGGTAACAATCTCATTACCCTGGTCTAAAGTATGATTTTCCCCGTAATTACTGCGTCTAATCAAGCGGCGCAATGCCCATTGCGTGCTGGTTATTCCTGATCCCTTACATCGTGGTAGTGAAGTTGTTGAGCCCTCTTGCAATCCGCACATTTAGGGGATCGGTTTTGATCCGGGCAGTCATATCCCTTATGGCTTTCAGCGGCACAGTGGCGACACACCGGGGCAGCCTTGCAGTATATCTCTATATAGTCATATCCATGACAGTGGAAGCACCGACATAAAAGCCTCTCTGCAACTTTCCCAACCAATATAGAGCCTCCCCTTATTCAAAATAGCTTTCCTCATCCCCGGACTCACTTCAGCCACCCAATTTTTATGATCCAAGCTTGTCTTCCGTTTTAAATACAGAGTTAAAAGAAGCTTCAAATTCCTGTAGGGTGCCTTTATTTGCGAAGTTTTGATCGTATACTGCTTGAATAAGGTCTTCCTTATTCATGTCACTCGGAACTCCTTGAATACGTACTCTTGGGTTTCTACCCATTGGCTCTTGTACGCTGAAACCGGCTCCTTTAATACTTTCGCCAACCATAATTTTCATTTTATCGCTTGTGCTGCCCAAAGTAACAATTAATCCTTTGTTTCCCATCACCCGTACTCCATCGATTTGTTACCAAAGTTAGTTTCCTAAATAACCAATTTCGACATTTTACCTTATCATTATTTGATTGACTATATTCCGGTACGGAGTTTTTAATGATTATTAAAACCATTTCAGTGATCTATTGTACGTACCTACTTAAATATCGTTATTCTGAGATCAGGGGGACTAATAAAGCGTAGATATTTAAATTAATAGCATTAATTTTCCCTTTTCAGGGGCCTATATCCACGCAGGTATATTGATGTCAACCTACGGATCTGCAATTTGAAAAGGACCTCCTTTGTATATCAAGAATTAAATACAGTGCACACTGATCAGCTGTGGGGCCTCTGAGCCTAATTTATTTTTTAATCTACTTTTGATGCTGAAACCTGAAATAGATGCTTCTTTTTGGAGATATGGAATACAATTACAAACTACGGAGGGACTCAGATCAGGTTCGGAACCTCTGAGGCTAATTTCTATCCTAATCGACTCACGGCGGTGATATTTAGATGGAGCTCCTTTGGGACTCCTCGGCAACAATTCACGATCTGCTGAAGAGCCTCTAAACCAATATTCTTTCCTTACCTATCGACCTTTTTTTAACATTTATTGTGAAGTGTAAAATTGCGGGATCTTGGAACTGTGAAGGTGTGAAAGTTATTAGTTTGGGTTTATAATACGGGGTTTCAAATTTATAGACCAATGATCTGCGCAGAAGAGCTATCTAACTCAGAAATAATAAACCTTTGTGTAATCATTTGCGGCGTTTTTATTTCGTTAATTTTCTGTCGGTCGGTGCCTAAGTCTGCGTAGTTACGTTTACGTAGGTACTTAATTACACAATGATGTACCATAGGAAAATAAATTTAATAATTGCCACAAGACCAGGCAATTAATAAAATACAGGATTAAAAACCTTTTTGAAATAATTTGCTGCACTTTTCTTTTTCTCACCGTTCTCAAAATCATATCCGACTTTACTATTACACAAGAATGTTTTGAGTTGAAGTTAATTGTGAATTGAAGTTTTTGAAATTGTCTATCAACATTGTGCCCGCTCAAGAAGTTACTATCTATTTCAATTTCTATGTAGAATCGAGTAAGAAATGAGCTTCGTGAGTTTTTTTAAATTTAAATTTATTGTTTTTCCAATCAAAATGTTGCTCGTTTGGTTATGCTGCATTGATGAAACTTTTGAAATTAGTTCCATTTCTCGAATGGAAGTGGTTCTAACTTTAATTGAGTACACTGTTATTATCTTGAGAGTTTCAAGACTTTATTTTCCTCCCGGACTTGAAGCGAAATTTATGACAATTCTACAATTCTCTCGGAACTTACTTCCAGCACCTAGAGGGAAAGCAAGTTGAGTGTAATTAATTTATAACCCAGTCTAGAAGGCGGTTTCAGGTTCTCAACAGCGTGGAGTTTCCCTCATAAAGGAATTACGTAGTTGCCTAATGACCGCTAATAAACGGAATCAATTATAATGCCTCCGAGATACGGCCATAACTGAGTTAACCCTCTCCCCACTTTAGAGTATTTGTACACCTCCCATCCCTTACCCTGCCATAGCGATCTGATACAGTCTTTGTTACGTAATATCGGTACTTTGAACGCCCTCAACCATAGCCTACGCTCCACCTTTGACTTTATCGAGACGTCAAAGTTATTATGCAGCTCGGCCTCCAGTTACTATAAATGAAACGGATTTTATTTTTTGCTGTAATATCTACCATATTACGGCCAACTACAAAAGGAGCTCGCTAACAAATCTGAACATGCCCATTTTTTTAAAATGTTCAGGAACTGACAAAAACTGCTGAAGGTTTACAGGGGTTTTCCCCTCTTTGGGTAAACTGGTATCTATTACATCAGTTGAACGTTCAATAGTAATATGCCTCTCAGTTGAATTTTCAGTGATCAGTATTTTCCCCATAATTAGGATTTATATATTGGACATGTTAAGCGTTGCTATAAAACAACGGACAAGGTCAGTTTTCGAACAAAAAGGTGTCTCAGGCACTTCAGGACTGGTAGGTATTCAAAAACGGGTCAATAAAATACGATCCAAATTTTGTTTTCAGTTTTTATTAAAACAATGCAGACATTTTTTAAAGAAAATCTCAACATTTTTATATAATGTAGGAATTTTCCAAACGAAGGAATAGCTGTTTTCTCCCATTGTTTCACCGTTTCACTATCACTAACGGGTTTCCTGGTTCCAGAGTTTAGTTATCTCACTGTTCGCTCCATTTGCGCATCGCATACACATAACATCTTGCAGATAAAATCTATTTCCTTCACAAAAGATAAGTAAATCGGAAACAGATCGTTGAAGGGTGGTGATATCATTTCCTCTATAATTTCTTTATCTTCGATAGATGTATCGATTCCTCGTACTACCCCTGTTTTATACACAAGGAAATCGGGAATGTACGCTTTTAATTGTTTTTTCGGGAATACTTCGCTTTTTACTAAGTTGTTCGCAGCGGTTCCTGTTTTCAAATCAATCCTTATTCTATTGTTGCCTACGACTTTTATGTCTAATAACAAGTGGTGCATGGATGCTTTATAATTAACGAACAACCTAGTAGGGGAGGTGGTGCAAACGGCATGGATGTAGAACGTTTCCATTACCACAGAGCTATAAAGAAAGGGATAAACACGTATTTTTGAGATTCGTTGTCCGATATCGTCGATAATTGTTAACGACAATATTGTTGCATTGAATCTGATCGCTCTAAAAGTCATTTTAATCTATTCAACATATGATAATCCATCGAAACCCATACCAAGAACGTGTTTCTGAAGCTTCCATGATATCGCCGCCACATCCTGTTGGAGCAGAACGAAAAACTATACATAATGCCGGGTTCTAAGGAGGCTACCTACCAAATTTCAAATCGATCGCTCCGAAATTGCGGCCTGTAGCGAGAGACAAAAATACAGTCTCACACTAATGGAGACCGAGTCAGGGACTCCCTTCGTTCGTCAATAACATGCAGAACGGTAACTAGTGTAGGGAAATAGCGTTGTCTATTTCTACGGAAAATGAAGAGTTACAATGTTAAATGGATTTCGACTGTTAGGTCATTACAATAACATTGTTACAGTTACAAATAGTAACTGATGGTGACTTAACCGTCGAAATCCATTTAACATTGTAGCTCTTTATTCCTGTAGAAATAGACAACGAGTTAGTGATTTAGCTCGTAATAACATGCAGTACAAATGCAATAAATTTACCAATACCATGCTGAATACATATATATTACGTCGTCAGGAAATTAGACAAGCCGAAGCCCTCTCTCTCTCTCTCTGGAAGCATTAGTTCGTTTCGTGAAATATTTATTAAATATGTTAATTAGTGGTTAGAATAGCACCTTGCGAAAGTTTGCTATTCTAAACGTTTTGTACTAGTTTACTGAAACCAATTTCACGTTTTTGAGACCACACTAAATGATGGAGAAAAAAATAAGCGGCAAAACGGGTGGTAGCATAAGGGTAGAGCAAAAAGATACCAACATGACGCGGATTAGCGCAGTAATTAAAAGATGTAGTTTGCCTGGAAACGTGCTTCGTAATTACAAGGATCACTCTCAGTTGGGGTGATTAGGAAGAAGAGGAGCAGAGCTTGTGAGGAGATAAGAAGGACTGGTAATTGCACTCTGAATCTCCAAAGGCGTTTCCACCCTTCCACGATACTGCGGGGAGGGGGAGCCATGTTCTGCCATTTATTCCGGAAAAGTAATTAAGCCGCGGATTCCAGAGCTCGCCTGCCGCTGGGAAGTTTTCGTAGTGTGCCCGTAGCCTAGCAGCCTCTGGAAATTCAGTGGGTGTACGGGATGTGTGTTCGTGACCTGTTTTCCTGTGCTGATTCCTAAGCCTGTTGCGCGCACAGAATCGAGCGATTTCACGGTGCGGGAAAAACACAAGTCATTCCTCATTTTTGGGCAATTAGAGAATGTCTGCCAACTAGTTAAGGTGAGGCGCATTACCTTCCTCGGATCCGCAACATGAATGAACAGATCACTGAAACATTTTAAATAATCTTAAAGGATTCCTATGGATGGATAAAAAGTTAATTAAGATGGAGCGTTAAATAGTAGATTATTTGTTGCTTAACTTTTTTTCATTTGCGCATGCGCATAAATCGCATGAATAACGATACGATCATGAGTTAATTCGTATGGAGCGATCAGAGCCATTATAATTCCAGGTTCTAGCAAATTTGTCAGATAAACAATGAGAAATTATTTCGTAATAGCCATTATGTTTGCACATGCGCAAAAGCTACCAGCAAGTCAGGAGCAATGAAGTTCATCGGGCATCATCTACGTTCTAAACTGTTCATTCCCTGAAAATATTTTCAAAATCGGATGGAAACTGTAGAAGTTACACTGTTACAAGTATTCAATGTTAGCGCATGCGCCGCAGCTACTAATGTTTCGACCCCGATGGACTCATATGGAATAGTCAAATCGTTATTTCCCAACAACCCTCAGAAATTGAACGAGACCGGACGCTTGATAGATTTTACTGTTGCCCATGAACCAACAGTAAAAACGACTAGGTTTTGAATGGTGAAATTCATAGGCTACCATCTATATCTTAACCCACACATTCCGTGAGAATGTCATCGAAATCTGTTGGCTAATGCTATGAATAGTTTATTACAAGGGTTTACGGACCACATTTAATCTAACTTGATGTTTTACTGAAAGTATTTTAGCAACGCCTGCTTGCCGGCGATTGAAGAAATTTAATTACGCAATTTTACCTGCCGAATCGAGATTTTCCATAAAAAAGGTACTTACTTAGTTAACTATTATTTAGGCGTAATTAACAGGTATTGTAAATCAAAACTTAGATTGATCATTTTATCTTTTCTCCACGAAAATTGATTGATCGGCGAAATTCGCGGGGTAAAACTCAGTTTTCTCTACATGTGTACCTACATGTTATGAATTGTCCAAAACAATATGGGCTCAGCAGTCAATGGGCATAGGATGAATATAATTTATTACCGATATACTTCACCTCACCTCCCCAGAATATTCATTCTTGCAGAAATTTTAATGAATTATAATTTGAAAGATTAGACACAGATGCATTCGTATATGAGCATGAAACTTTTCCTACAGTCCTTAATGTGCAGGAGACCAAAACGCAATCATCTCTCATTTTAGCCGTTCTGGTACAAATTAGGAAGGTACCCAATTGACAAAGTACTCCATTAGGGCATCTTCGTCGAGAATATATTGTAAGAGTTTAGCTCACTGATTATTTGAATGGATGAGGAATTCGTCGCCAACAAAAATTGCTAGGATCATCACTCTTCCTTTTGTGGGTTTGTTAGAAAATACACAAGCATCCACTCAATTTACTTTGTGCTTGACATGTACCAACGGTTTAGTCAAACTTTTTCTCCGGCATCTTGGGGTTTGCTTCAAACCATAAAAACACCTTTGAACCATGTACAGTCTTCCGCTTCCATCTTCAAATCCGCAAATCCGGTTAGCTGAACCATAAAAATTTCTTCTGATACTGAGAAAATAGTATAAGAAAATAGTATTTGCGTCAAGCTTTTTTAAATGTAGCTTTATTTTAGCTGCTATTGTCATTATCAGTCTCACAGAATCATATATTACTATAAGACTGCGAGTTTGCTCATAGTCCTCACCAAACTGTTGTGAAAATCCAATGACAGCAACAGCAGGTATGGTGCAATGGCAGGTATCGGTTGTTTTGAACCAATCCCCACTACCCCCAGCCCCCACGACCTGGTGTTCCGTCGGCTTTTCTTGTTATTTTATTCACCCACAGGTTATTTAGTGGTTCTCGATCATTAGGAAGATTTACCCAAATCCAAGTTTGATTTTCACTCAGAGCAGTCTCATTCCACTTACCTGTCTCATCACAGTTTATTGCTTCTTCAAACTTTTTGGATCAAATTCTTCTTGAATCTTATCAGCTGCCATAACTAGACATGGATACCTCATGGAAGGTTGAATTGTTGATTTTTCCCTCAGATTATACCGAGGAACATCCTGGACGCTTCTATCACCTTCTTTTTCAGCATGATCAGTATTACTTAATTGTTCGGCTTTTGGTTCATTCGATCTTTCAAAGATTTCACCACCTTGTTCAAATCTTCAACCTTCTTCATAAAACTTCATCACCACTTCTTCTGCTTTCCGCTTTTTCTGATTTTGTCGATTGGCGTGAATGCTTGCCAACAGCACTATCTCCACATACGCTGATATCATTCTTGAACTGTAGGTATATATTTTTGAACTGCAACAACCTCGCCGTTCAACTTTAATTCACAAAAATCTTCTTCAGCTACCATGTTCAAACCCTTGCCAAATGCTCTCCCTGTTGAGAACAGATCAATAGCCAGACCTGGAACATACAAAACCCCTGCCAAGTATCTCTCAAACCGTTCACCATTTACGTAGGCCAAAATGTTAATATGCAAAACCTTTCCCTTCTGCATATATTGCCCTATAATATCGTCTCTATTTATTTCATTGAAGGTTAAATTATCGTTTGATTGCGGATTTGAGTAATCAAAATTGAAAATTGTAATTATGACTAACATGAGTATACAAAATCCGTTAAATTCGCATTCCATTGAAAATTACGGAATTGTTAAAACCCCTGAGAAGCACCCACACAAATTATTATATACATTATTTCTAATTGATCGTAAATGATGATAGTATAAATTAACTAATAGAATTTCATATTGTTTCAGGTTTTTTCCAGGTGAGTAGATTACGCAAATGTACTATAACGAGATAAGGTAGGCCCTTCGATAAACTTTTGAATGTGACTTTGGTGACCTTACTTGGTGAACTAGTCATTGTTTAACGAGTATGTACATAAATATTTCTCCATTTTCTTCACGATTGTTATCATTTCGGACATTCCAACCTCAACCGAATCAGAGGAATAAATAATTAATATGTGATTTCCTCCTCTACTGTGGCGTGGCGTAAGTGAAAGATAAATTTGGGCTTTACTTCTTTTAGTCATGAGCAAACCTAGTTGAGTAAATTTACAATATTAACATTGCTCTTCGTGTTTTTCAAACACCAATAAAGCCTGCATTTTACCTGCCAGCATTTTCATCTATTTCTTGCCACAAGAAATGCCAGTCAGGTTTGTATTTGTTACCGAGTTTGGCGGTTTTTGAATAGGATGTATCCAGATGGGAACCTTTCTATTGAAGTATTGTCCTTTTATCTACCTTAATCTTCTTAGTTTATTTGAACTGCTATGGGTCTCATTGGTAGTCTACTTGGCAGACTTACTTTTACACAGCCTCTTCAATTATTAGACAGTAACCTTTTCTTATAATCGACTGGCGGTTGGTTATCACCTTCCATTCTCTTTTTTACTTTATCTCGCACTGCATTACTAAGTAGGTGGCAGTTGCCAATATCCCAGTTCTATTTCTTTGTCATCAGAATCTTCATTACTGCCTCTAGCCTAATCACTCACGGTCCTTCCATTTTGAACATGAGTATGCCTACCTTACCCACTACGGTCGCTGCTTTGAACACTTTAGCCCAGAAACTGAGTTTGACCACCCATGAGCAGTTCTTTTTGCAGTGTATGGTTCTGTTGATTCACATTCGCACCATGAAGACTATCTCGGTCTTCTACATCAATGCAGAACATATTTAACAATGTTTGAATCAAATTTGCACCCTATTTCAATATGCCCGCGTGCTTTTCTACTGTACTACAGATCTAGACTACAAAACTCAAGGAAGATTAGAAAAAAAATAAATACGCTGCAAATTATTACACAGTGGTATATTATTTCTGTGTTAGATAGCCCTTCTACGCAGATCATTGGTCTATAAATATTAAACCCCGTATGTAGTATATGATTTAAACATGGCACATTGTACTTCCGAAAAGGGTTCACACATATTTGTTATACATCGACTCACTTGTAGTATTGTCTCCCTGCGTCGGGTTTATCTGAGCAAGCTCTGCTTTGAATCTTTCAAGGAGTAACCCGTTCTTCACATCGTCTGGGTCGAGCAAAAGAGCCCCTGAGGTTAGCAGGACCGGTAGTTTCCAATCTCAAACGGAGGGTCACCGAGCACGGGAGGTGGTCTGAAAGCTGGGAGAAGTCCTCAACCCTCATATCCACGAATTCATCCAACCCATTCACATTCAGCACTATCAGGTCAATGACACTTGCCCCATTCCCACCAATGTAAGTGTAGTTGGATGGGGTGTCAGATGGAGCTCGTCCGTTGCATACTATCAGCCCATATTCATCGTAGAACTCCACAAGAAGCTTCCCTCTTCGGTTGACAACACTATCGGTAGACTCCCTAAAACTCCTGAGGTGCGATCCCGAGTCGAATAGGAAAGTAAGCCTCGGAGGTTATAATACTTCACTGGTAGGTGGTACATCCACGCGGACAATCGTTAATAAACTCGATTTCGTAATTAGAACAAAGTCCATTTGAACTATTTCACCTGATAATTCAAATATTGGCATTATATCAGCTGATATTTACAAAGCAATTTTTATGTATTCCAGTATCATTGTCTAGCGATTGTTAACGGAATTAACGATGAATTAACGATGATTAACTATGTTCGATCGAGTGGGGCATGTTCCAAAGTTGACAGTTTGTTATTTAATTCTTAATATAATCTAATTAGGTCTATTAATGTACATTTTCTTTTCTAATGTTTTGTTTTTGCTCTATGAGGAATAAAGTATTTTTTCATTTCATTTCATTTTCATTTCAATTAAGAGCTTGATCGGATAACCGATAGATCCGCTAGCAGCGTATTAGGAATTCGAAGGTGTTTTTCGATATTCGAGCCCTTAGAGAAAACGTAACGTTCAACGTACAGCGTTGCGGATGGTTTTAATCGATTCTTTGGGATCATGTTTATCATTGACAAGCTAAAAATCATTACTGTTCTTGAAAGTTTTTGAAATCTCGATTTTTGAATGCTTTGCCCTTTAATGCTACCCTTTGGTGTTTTTTTACGTAGGCAGGTGAGGAAATCTTTAAGACCCTAAGGTGGTAATCGGATCTCGTAAGATACCCGCGAGTGACCGCACTCCGGGTTATGTGATATTCAAACCCACTAAAACCTCACCTTCCTTTTCCCAAGTTGGAACTCAGCCTGGAACTGTTTAACACATTTCTTCAGGCCGAGTCAATGAGGAATTTCTTCAGCCCTCTCTGTCCATGTTCTCCCTCCTCCTCTGTCTCTCCCGTTCCAAGATGATATTTTTCTGGAGGATGTCTTCAACGTAGGCAGCTACAAAAGCTAAGGTGCCTTGATTTGAGGTATCAAGTGTGCTATCCATCTCAATCTCTGCTCTACAGTCCACATTTCCTGCCATCTTGCCATCGTACATTCTCTCTCTTCAGCGGCTAAATGAGCTCTTCTCTCTTCTATCAAAGATTCGTTTGCGTTCTGCAGCCAATTAATGGATTGGGATGCTGCTTGTAAGTACGAGTATGGCTGGCTCTGACACTGTTCTGTCGGCACATGATATCCTCAACGCTCCTCTTCGTTGAACTGCAATAATTCTCTTGCGATAGTAGGCAATGTTTAGAGCATCTGCCCATACCTCAGCACCGTAAAAGAGTATTGATTGGACAACGGTCATCATGAGACGACGGTTACATGGTCTTGGCCCATTGGCATTTCTCATGAGATGACTAAGAGCAGTTGTTTTCTTTGATGTCTTGTCTGCTGATTTCTTTATTTGCTCCCAGAATGTAATTTTAGTATCTTATGTGATTCCCAGGTATTTTACTGTTGGTTTGCTTGTGACTTCTGTACTCCCAATTTGTATTTGGTTTATGGTAGGGATCCGTTTTCGAGTGAACACAACTACTTCGGTTTTAGCTGCTGCTAATGTCAATATGGTCTTCCATCCTTCTAGTGATCTTTACCATTACTTGATTCAGTTCATTCTGTGCCAATTCTGTGGTTCTAACCAGGATAACTGCTGCAACATGATCCGCATATCCGACAAGATAACAGTCTTCTGGCATTTCCAGTCGTAGAACACTATCGTATGACGCGTTCCATAGTTGTGGGCCTAGGACTGAACCCTGGGCTGCTCCTGCGGTGATTTCTTTCTCTCTTTCCCCTTGGGCCGTCTCATACACCAATGTTTGGTTTTTAAGATAGCTGTCCATAACTGCTAGTAAGTATGTTGGTATTTTAAAGGTGGTATCCAGAGACTCTAATATATCAGTCCATCTTGCAGAATTGAAGGCATTTTTCACATCCAGGGTCACTAGCATTGCCAGATTCCTAGTATATCCACTACCTTCCTGTGTTTTACCCTTTAGGGTTGACACAAATTGATGCAAAGCTTCTAGGACCATACAGACCCCAAATGCGATTTTTAACGCAAGTTTTGTGAAGTTCGGTCTATTAATTTTTGAGAAAGCCGCGGACGGCGGATGACGAACGAACGGCCTTTTTTCGATATTTGGATTCTCCGCATCTCGAAACGTAAACCAAAAAATTTTCAGGGGGTAGGGGGGGGGGGGGGTTAAAGTTTTTTTCTTGGTCGATTAAAAAGTTTTAAGATTGAAAATAATAAACCAAAATACCTCAGCCGTGGCACAGGTTTAGATTTTACGTGTGGCCTATGGAACTTCAAGTATGGTGGCATTCTATAAATTATGGATTTCGTATGGGAAACATAGGCGATCTTATAGCAGTAATCAAGTCTAAGCAACGCAATATATTTTAGTGCTCACACAATAAATCGCTACTGAGAAACTATAGATCACTATTACGTAACTCATGTATACATGTGATATATTTAGAAAAAAATCAACTTAAAGAAGGATTTTATTCTACATAAAATGCAACAGAACGAAAAGACACATAAAGTCGGTTTTCACAACAGCTTGGTATAAAAATAACCATATAATGCACCTGCCAGACAATGCAATAATTTTACAAGTGAACAGATTGGGAAAAAGCCTGATTGCCTAACTTTCTAGTGACTTTCTGCACAATAGGTTAGTGAACGTATGAGCTGGACGTATAAGCTGGTATTTAATGAGATTGCCGTGTATCAAGGAAGTTCTGTTGATTGGAGTCTAACTAAAGGTTATGTCTACGCTGGCCTATGTTGTTCAATTGACAAGCGTTTCACTCTTCACAATATAACGCTATTACAGGGCACCAAAATTAACGGGAACCCCTATTACTTTTGTCAAAAGTGCAACGCGAAGTAGGACACAATATCCAGAAAAGTCATCAAAATAAAGTTCGAAAGTGATGTATTTTGTAAGAATTTCACCTCCAAGGATATTGCATACTTCCATCTGAAGCATAATCCATATAATCTCTGAACAGACATAAATTCTGTTGCCCATCAATGGTGCGAACCTGTTTTGAGATAGAGGTCAACACAGAGCCTTTCGATGGAAGTGTTAATTTATTGTGTCTCCTTCGAGAGGACAAATCACCGGTTATTGGATAACAACAACCCTGTCGCCTTCCAAATGCGGTTTACTCTCAACTACCTAATGAAACCGTGTCATGTATATCTCCCAATGACCTGAAAGAGGAAGCTAAAGGGAGCTATAGGAAGCTGTATTAGTATACTTAACCAGTAAATAACAAGCCTCAGTTTTGGATGCAGGGCTACAATAATTATACAAATAAACAATCTCTTTGTCTCGACTTTAATTTTTCACAAATGAGCAAGGTCACTTCTTTAATACGAATGAGAACTTAGTTCGAATGAGCAGGAGTCTTACGAAAATCAACAGAATGCTTGCAAACATTACTTTCGGAAAAATATGAAGAGTTATTCTCCATCGGTAAACATAGTAATTTATATTGTTCCATAAGAACTAGTAACTGGCCTATGAGTGTATATCGAAAAGTCCAGACCATATTGACTTTTTCGGGCGTCATCGGTCTAGTTAATTCAGAGAAGTGGCCTGACCGCCCGAGAGCGATCACATGAGTAAACAGTGGACGGCACAGTCGGATAGGTGCCTACACCTGACACATAAGTGAGTTGGTTTACTATTGTATAAAAGTTGGAAGCCATTTTCGGTTTATTATTCTCAATAATAAACCTATCTAATTGACCAAGAAAAAAAATTAATCCTGCCGTGAAAATTTGTAGGTTTACATTTTATAAGATGCATAGAATACGAAAATCAAATTGTGCTGTGCGCGTCGCCAGGGGGCAAGCCCCCTGGACTCCCAATTACCTCTATTACATACTTCGAATGAAATTATTGAAACACAGAATGTTTTAACTCAAGCGTTTCACATAAACCCGCACACCCGCATATAAGAATGACTCAGATTTTGCGGTGTATCGTATCACTTGATGTCCAGTTGGTTTATTTATTTATCACCAGCGCCATTCTTGAAACCTCCTCGTCATAAGCTTTGAGTTATTCATTTCTCTTTTTACGCTTTCATTTCATTTTTCTTTTATTGGAGATATTCATATAACATGAGTTATCAGAACTTAATAAGCGGTTGCAATCATGTTTACAATACCAATTATTGAGAATGATAACCTGAGTTTAAACAATAAATTATTCATATAACCATACTCATAACTCAGCTTACTGGCCAAGCGCTTCGCAGTAGTTATCATAATGTGTTTGGATAAATCAAGAGCTTTCGAACGATTGGTCAACCAATTTTGTGGGATGAAAAATGAAGAAGTACCATTTCCCAAGCAATGACTCGGTTGTAAGCGGAAATCATCAGTAAATTGTTGCAATACATTTTCGTTACACAAAAACGCAACATATACTTGAATGCAACACATTTTCGTTAACACAAAATGTTTCGTTTTCGGTTGGAGATGCCAAGGCTAAAACACATTCTGTGTTAAAATCCGTCCGTCCGCCGCCGTCCAGAGCTTCTCCTCGAAACTACTGAACCGAAGTTTATGTAAAACTGTAATTTCGGGTCTTGTTGATCCTAGGAGCTCGGCATAAACTTTTATCAACTCTAAATTTAAAATTGGCGGGCATTTGAGGGCTGAAATATGAAAAAATGTGGATCTCAAAAAATTTCAAAGTAATAGTACCTAATGATTTTTTTTTTTTTTTTTTTTTTTTTTTTTTTTTTTTTTTTTTTTTGTAATTGATAGTCTTTATCCCAAAGAATCAAATGAAACCACTGCGCGGTAATCCCTTCGCTCTCCCTAAGTGCCAGAATTTTGAGAGTCAAATCGTATGCGAGTAGTGACATCGTAGAATTAGTGAGTCTATCACTAAATTCCATTCCAAATCCAATAAATTCCAAAAGTGAAAGGGTTTGTAGAATCGGAACGAATAAAAATTTCCTTACAAATTCAGAAAGTCGTATCAGCAGATATAATTCAAATCGAATGATAATTTCACGAATTTTACATTAGTATAATTATTGTCCTTCCGGATGGATTGGTGAAGTGTAGGTAGGTGTTTTATTTTATCTCATAAATTTTCAGTTGGTAGGTACCCATTTAAATTTTCTTATGCTTACGGAGGACTAATAACTTGCAAATATATTAATTATTTGCATTAATCCCCCCTCCCCCTATATCTGTGGTGCCTATAGTGATGACAAAGTGACAGCCACGAAATTGCATTACGCAAATCGTTTACAAAGGTGCGTTACGCTAAGGGGTCTGTGAAGCTAATATCTGTCTTAACCTACATAACTGAAATTTGAAATGGAGCTCCTTTGGGGTATCTAGAATAGAATTTCACTGCACGAAGGCGCAATGATCCGCTTAGGGACCGCTGAGCCTAATTTGTTTCTTAATCAGCTTATGGTGCTGAACTTATTTCTTTGGAACATCAAGAATATAATTACAAAGTTTTGAAGGGCTCTGATCAACTATGGGACCTCTGACACTAATTTCTCTCCTTTTCACCCAACTTTTTTTCTAAATTGTTTCTAAAATTTTCGACATTTACTATAAAGCGTAAAATTTTGCGCTCCTGAAGCAAGGTATAAAGGTTTGAACTCTTATGGGAAGCGCGAAGTGCTAGGTTTTGACGATAAACTATTTGAGGGGTTTAATAATTATGAACCGATGACTTGCATAGAAGGACTATGTAATACAGATTTTTTTTTCTTGTTCGATCACAAAGGTTCATTCAAACCTTTCTTTCAACTCGTTCAACCAAACCTGCTTGAGATCCTTATATTTAGGTATACACTGTAGCAGAATATTTCTCGGAAAAACTTGACCCATCAATTACGAGTATAAACTAGAACATTAGAAAATTAGTGTAAGGAAGTGAAAAAAAAAAAAAAAAAAAAAAAAAAAAAATCTAAAATTAGTAGATACTGCCTAGTGTCATTTAGAAATAGTTTTTTCGTTATAACTTAATTTTGAGGTACCTACTCATTTTCAGGCACACTTAGTACACAGGTTCCTAAAAGACTTGACATGAATATGATGATTATTGATCTGATGTTTAGCATATCAAATATTGTCGGTAGGTATCTAATAAACGTATTACAAAAAAATAAATGATTTTTTCCCCAGGTTCACTGGTGAAATACAGACAGACAGTATTTCCTTCTGGTAAGACTAGTTTTATACATGAACCGGTTTATAGGAATTGAAACGAAACTTTGCAGGGATGCCCGGGCGTTCCGCCAAACGGCTCAAACGAGCGCTGGGTATATTCCGATTGGAGACTCGTGCAGGAAGTACAAGAGAGGTTGGGAAGGATGATGAATGTCCGCCGGATAAACACGGGCACACTCACTTTAAACGCGGACACACTCGCACACCACAGCGTTCACACACGGCGTCCGACATGTTCGTTTATCAGGCGACCACCCGGTGGGGCGCGTGTAGTCTGGTTCTGCTCCCGCCACGAGGATGTGGAGAGCATTTGTCACGGTGAATCAGGGCGGAACAAACTCCTATCGCCCTTTGGGAAATCGCGAAGATGAAAATTCACTTCCGTCTTCAGCTTTGTCGTGAAAGGGATTTTCATTAAAATCCAATTGAATCTTCTGTATTATTTGTGAAATTGAAATGTATTAAGGAGCATACATAAATGTAATGAAGTGGGTATGGAAATTGACAGGATAAATTCAGGTACAGCGATGGATTAATCAATCTAGAACTCCGAATTTGGATTCTGCAAATAATTAAAGTTCTCGGTACCTACATATTTCCAGATTTCCATTAAAATTGCTTATGTTCGCTTGAAACACTTTGAAAAACCCGGCACTGTAAATTACCCAGTTCTTTTAAGCTATGAAACGCTCAAATCCCTCAATTTCTTCCATCCATATTGGTGGAATTTTAAGGGATTGCTCAGGTTGATTTGACAAAGAACTACTGAGTGGATTAAATTATATCTGGATCGGACACATAGTCTCTGTGCGTATAGAAACTTGAAATTCTCACCACAGCGATAGGAGCGAAATCCTTGAAGTATGAAGTAATCAATCAATCTTTTCGTGATCTTATAATTTTCAAAGTAACTAATCAGATGATCCCACTGATCTGAGCTGTCTAATTCGGAAATAATAAACGTTGTGAAATCTATTGCTGTTTTCGTATAGTGTCTTAGAGAGGAAAGATTCTGTGGTAAAATTTCAATCGAGCTGTATAATTATTATACAACGCTCTAATCCTTCATCAATACGAAACAATTTGTCACTCGTGCCTTTTGTTGTTACGTCTTATATTTAGTCTTTTGATAAAATAATGCGATTATAGTTAGCGAAATTTTTGTGGTCACCACCACAATTTTCAAAAATTTCATCAAGAGCTGAAACTTTTTTGAGTAAAAACTCGTTAGAAATTATTTCATCGTAGTGTATTTATCTGAATTTCTCAAGTTTTTCCTTTTGGTGGCTCGTCGATGTTTTAAAGTCTTAGCAATGCGGCTCTATCACCTCGCTAAAATGTTCAAAAATTGTCGGATTCAAATAGTATATTTCAAAACAGGCTTATGATAAGTTAGATGAAATAAAGCGGAGTAAATATTACACTATACAAGTTTAAATTAGCAGTTTTCCCCTTTTTTCAATTGAAAATTCAAATTTTTATAAGCCATCCGTTGGTAACAGATGATCTTCTCATGAGAGAACCAACATGTTAACATGTAGGTATCTACCATTCTGCTTCCCAGTATTTTTCCTTTTTTCGTTTCTTTAATATTTTCAGCTGAGAAGCAGAAGCCTAATATGTTAATCCTAATAAACATCGATTTCACTTTTTATTATATTTATCATTTTTTATCATAAACTTATTGGAGCTTGAAACTACTACGAACTATTGGACTTTTAGTAACTTTGTATACTGCTCAACAGTTTTTTGGAGGGATGAGAAGCATGAGTACTTGTATGATGGACAAGATCCCCCCATAAAGATGCTCCGCGTATAAAAGTTGCCAAGCCACAAAACGCACGGTATAATCCGATTACGGCCAAGCCAATAGTCGGATCTAGTGGAGTGCATTCAGACTTCAAGCAGCGTCTCACTCTCTCGAGCTGTCAAAAAGAGTGAGAGAATGAATGCACTGTACTAGGAGACTGCGATCTGACTATTGACTTGGGCCGAATCGGATGACATGCATTAGGCGGCTTGGCCTCTTTTGTAGGCAGAGCATCATTTTGGGGGAATATCACACATTTTCGGTGGTCTAGTTTTTGGTGGTAGAAGGAAAAGATTGGAATATCCTGGCTGAATGAGATT